>JACFYI010000737.1:45995-65681 GCA_014898755.1 Handroanthus guayacan
TTTTTGGGCCCTTTATTTGGTTTAGTTGGCTTATCTTATGGGAGAAGTCTTAATACGTGGACGGGAAAAGTAGTAGGATTTTTGGATTTTTCCCTCTGACTTGAAATTCATGAATTTAGGTGATGTTTGGATTGATATTTGGGTTTTGTGGAATGATATGTTTAGGTTTATGTTTATTTTATTTTGACGTAAAATTAAATTTTAGTGCATTTGTCTTTTCATGTAAGTTTTTGTTTGGACAGTAGTGTGAAAGTCAAATTCAGTGATATAATAATTTAAAAATATATATTTATATTAATATAATAATTGAAAAATATACATATAAGCTGTGGTAGGTGTAATGGTGTGAAAAAGCCCAATTAGCCCTAGTTTAATTAGTTAAGAGGAGGTCTCATGACCTAATAATCATGGGTTCGATTATCCGCGAATGTAGGTAGAGTATATTTTTCTACTAAATAGTAGTTTGATTAAATTTTTTACTATATAGTAGTTTGGTTAGATATTTTCATCTTAATTATTGATTTCGAATATTATTGATTTGATGTATTGATGTTATGAATTGAATATATTAATTGTATTTTCTTAAAAAAAAAAAAAAGTTGTAATGGTGTGAGATGAAATTTGGGAAAAAAAAAGTTGAATTTTTGGGAGAATAAATGAAAACAAATTGCGGATTTCAGAGAAAGATTTGACTAACTTGTAAATTACTACTAACTTAAAGTACACGGTGATAACAAAGCAAAATTTATCATTAATTTCTAAATTAAAACTGTTCAAATAAGTATAGTAAATCTATTATTTGGGGTGGAACATAAATGATTTCTTTTTTATTTCTTTTTCACTGGTAATTTCTTTTTAATTTAAGTACTTATAAAGCTAAAGATGAGCCTAGAGAAGTCTTTAAACATTAATTAATTGTACGAATTTACTAGAAAATTATTATTATTATTATTATTTTTTCCCTGAAGCATGCTACATAAATTGATTGGTTTATATTCACTATAAGCCACTCAAAATATGCAATTATGATTTTCTTTGCCATTATTTTATATCATTATTAACAAAGAATTCTCAAATTTTACTAACAAAACTGAAATATAATTATTTATTCAGATTAATAATTAACAGATAATCTCGAGCCGTGTCGTTGGGACGAGGTCACGTAACTTTTGTGCGTGGTAGACGTAATTTGAGGGGATAAAAATAATTATGAATGCAATGTCACGAGAGTTTCGTATACCGTATGGTTTGCAGTTATTTTCTTGTGATATTTATCGATTTTTCATGCTCTTTTATGGTTGGGACTTAGGACTATTCAATTTTTTTTTTTTTTGCTACAAAAGCGACTACACTATTAATTCATTATATTGATACATTAACAAATGTTAAAGTAAAATTTTCAACAACAAATTAAATCAATGCGTAAATATTTCAATAATTAATCAAGAATCAGAGCAATAATAATCAAATAATAACGATAAATCCTCTCAACATTTTACTATGTAATAGAAAAATTGTCAAAATTATCAAATAGCAAAAATAATAATAATAATAATAATAATAAGACCCACAATAGTGAAAATCGAACTAATCACCTTTTGAATCATGCAACCTCCACTTTGTAATTAAAACAAAACTTTGTCGACTGATTATTCAATTACGTCACCTGACCTTTACCTTTTTCTTTCTTTCCCCGAAATTAAAGTAGCTACTTTTACTTTCATCATCCCAAATGGTCCTTACGTCTTCCAATCGAAAATGTATTTATCTTGCAACTTTTTCTAAAATTTTTACTGGAAGTGTATAAAAGTTAACTATATTTTCAAATTCAATACTCTATTTTCCAAAATCAGCGTTCCAAATTCAGAAAACAGTCAAACACGGTTCTGTACTTTTCAACCAAAACTAGTATTTATTTCACTTATTTTTTTGAAATAAAAAATAAAATATATCTTCCCAAAAATAAAATATGAAATCAACTCGATCAGTTGGAGAAGGCAGGAATCACCGAATCAGAACAGATAGCGTTTGATTCTCAAAGAATCATAAGATTAGACAACTTCAAACTGAAGTGTTCCGAGAATTTAATGAGATAAAGATGCTAGATCAAGACAGGTAAGAAAACTTGAAATGCGAGTTTAATTGGAAGCTTAATTGCTAGATTAAGCTAATTTAAGGATAAGATAATCAAGACAGATACAACTAACATTCATGATACATGCATGCGTTGTCTTTCTTACACAGTAAGTTTTGATTTTTTTTTTTCCTTCATCTGATTGATTTAAGTACAAACGCAAGCTTGAAAATGCCAGCAAACCAAGACTTGTACTTACTGGTACCATTTCAGATTAGTGCAGATAAGCAGAGATCCTAGGTTGATTACAGAAATAATGACGTTGGTTTAGCAGTAATCATCATTACAGAAGTATTTAACATGAAATTAAGGATCAGCACATGATGTAAGTTGAGAAAAGTCAGTAATCATTATTATATGACTGCAAGTAGCATGTATTGATCAATTACCAAGTCATCTCCTTTTATAAATGTTGCTTCTAAGTACATCATCATCTGAAAACTGGAAGCTTGACAATAACAGAAGCAGTTACAATATTAAGAATGGCAAGGTTATTCGGACAAAACCCGAATCATTCTCATACATCAGATGCATGTATCCTGCTAATAGAAGAAGTTCATGTTCTGATTATGGATGTCAACACATCAAAAGCCCGAGAAAAATCTGGGATTTCTATATGTTTTTCATCAATCAAAACCTTGACTGAAAAGAGAGTTACTAACAGATACTCAGATATACTGCCATAGAACTACTGAGAAAGAAACAACCTAAGATGATAGTTTAGAATACAGATCCTGCAACGATAGAATAGAATGTTTTCAAGGCTGTCAAAAGCCTAAACCTGCTTAGCACAACGTATTCTTCGAAATTGTTTATCTAATTATTATTAGTGTTCCAAATGAACATGATATAGCTCAACCATTCTTCATCGTATAGAGCTAATCCAGCAGTTTCCCTAAATACTTGCCTTCCTATATACGCAAATCCATGTCGCAAGATTGAGCTAACATTTATAGTTTCTATAGCATGGGACATGATATGAGACGCGTACCAAAAGTTCTTTTTTTCCTTGTTGATCAGCACCTTAGGTTTTTCCATAAAAAGCATAAACACATTGAAAAGATTCACAGATACCAATTTTCATACCGAATAGTGCATATCAGTTTCTCTAATATCTCAGTAGATCCATCAACATACACCAAGCAACTTACCAAAGGATGTTCAAAGCTTCTGAAATTACTGATAGTGCATATTCTTCATTTAGATGTGCATCCTGCAACTAAGGCTTTACTGCTGCAGAAAAAATAAGACCAAAAGTATAAAATCTGTTTAACACCTGAATGTACAATTACAAGGAATAAAATCAATAGGGAGTGACAAAATTACTTCCCATGAACAAAATAAAAATGAATGGCAAGCAAAATTTTCCATTAAAAACAATTGAATAAGCAAAGATAATAGAACAAATCAAGCCTTGAATTCCATTTCATGTACAGTAAAGATCTCAATTTCAATATGGCAACATGCAGTGAATTGAGTTTTCCATCTACAACACAACTGGCATGTAACGATATTACACAAACCTCAATTCCCCTGACTATGTGAAAACATCGTAAAACTGTATACCTACATGTACAAACCCTAATGTCAGCAACGATAATGACAGCGACCTAATGCCAAAAGAAAAGAACATAAACCAACACCTGCACTCTCAACGACTTCATAGGTGTCATCTTATCCCAGCTTCATTGGCAGCAGGTACTTTTGTTGGGTAATCCGAAATGTCTATGTCAATGAGGGAAAAGTCATAAGGCACAGAGACGGAGTTCGATTCATCCCTGAGTAGTGAGGAGTTCTGTGCTTCTGACTTCACAGTGTCTTGTGTCTCACCAGAATTCTGTGGCGTGCTACCACCTGAAGATGATAGAGAGGATAATTGTATGTCATTCACATCGTTTCCAAACATGTGTTTGTTTCTTCTGACTGTATCCATTTCTGGCCCAGTTGGAACAAAAGTACGGGCCCTGTACTTTCTAGCTCCGTCTTCACCCTCGCTATGGTTGTAGAGCACGTAGTCATGATAGGTTGGTGCGAACTGTATGGAATTAGATATGCAGAGATGAGAATACTCATACAGAGAAAACATATGCATTAAATGAGAGAAACTAAATTGGACTCCAATGAAGCCCTCATCCAGATTAATCAAACACTTTGAATTGCAATCTTTACCTGGTGTACTGTATCATGATACAAGTCATTTAACTTCAAAGCATGTGCAAGGCTTGCAGTAAACCCACGATTAGCACCGATATTTGCACCAGCATACTCTTTGTAGGGAAAAGCATATAGATGACCAACAGCAGCAATAAGCATCTCCACACAAACTATAAAATTTTGAAATTCTGCAGCTTCCTCTGTATCATTTATCAATTTAGACTTTGCTGCAAGAAAAACCAAAACACCCTGCAACAGAAATGTGCTTGAAACTCAGTCACAATTCCCAGCAAATAAATTTAGTCATCAAACACAACGGAAATATCAACCATAGCATAAGCAAATAAAAACCTTGCTCCATAACTTATGCTAACTGCAATAATAAGAAAATTCAAGCATAAACCATATGCTAAAAAGTTCAAACAGTAGAAAAAGCAAATGGCAATTCAAGGTATTACACAGAGAGTGATGACAAACAACAGCACAAGGAACAGTCTAACCTCGATAATAATCAAAAGGAGAAAGTCAAATCATGGTAATTATTACACCTGTATTAGAGAGTTTCGCATTATTACTTGTTGATCCAACAGAAGCACAAGATTTAAGTGTAACTAACATTAAGTTCATGTCGCTGATAAGGAAAAAATATATCGAACTGATGGTGGAAGCACAATCTTGGTGATTTACTAAACTCAGGATATGAAGAAACAGGGCAACAGTAGGAAAGTCCATAAAGATTCGTTGAGAACAGTGGAGTGCATGTGAGGTGGAAATCTAACATGCCCAAGTTTCGAGCAATGCCATCCAGCACGGATTTCCTTTCAGACAACAGCTCATTCCATCATTTGTGGCTGTAGGGTTTCCCAACCCAGTACCGTGTGCTGTTGATTTTCTGAGTTCTGTAGGTTGTTAGGCATAATGAGAACAAGTTCATGCAAGTTGGAAAGATATACAAGAGAAACAGAGAGAACCAATAATTAAGCTAGAGGGCAAGTGCATGCTAAGTCTTATTGTACCAGTACAACTGTGTTAGAGAATGTAACTTCGTATTGAGAGAATAAGCTTATTTAAGATCCTTAAAACATGTTTTGGTATAACAACAAAAGGTCAGGCCATGACAAAAATGTTGGCAGTCAAATAATGGCATTATATCATTGGCATACAGAACATAGCATGCATTTTAGCCTTGACAACTAGAAGATAATATCAAATCAGGTTCTCCCAGAAAGCCTCAATGCAGAAAATAAGGATGTCTTCTACATTGCAAAGATGATAATAAGGCAGCACATGAAAATTTAGCAGCAAGCTTCATCATTGCATTAAAAGCAAGTACAATTTCAAAATCACCCATTTATGTCTATTGACCTATTCTAGCAGCACCATACCTGCCAATATGTAAGAAATACAACAGATTTTATAATGATAAACTTCGGCACTGGATTGAATGGCTGAAGCAAGTCTCTGCAAGCCACGTAAAACAAGGCCAAGGCATAAAGTGCCACAGAGTATGAGATTGTGTAGATAATGGTGAGGTAGAGATAGGATTGCCTTGGATTGAAATTCCCATCTTCATATTTCCCTTTCGCATACAGTATAAAAGTAACTGTGACCAGAATGGGCTTGAGGAACACAAATTGCAAACACCCTTGTTTGCATCTTCGTATAAAGCGCCTGCATGGAATCAATAAATGTAAGCCAACGAAGAGTAATCTAGGAGATGCAACATTCATGTGTTATACCTAAAGAAAAATATTAATCTGAAACCATTATGAATGATTTCAAATAATTACAGCCTAAACAAAACATAGAGCACAAACTTATTAGCAATCACCAACCATCCACTCTATCCATTAGTTGTTCACAGATGCAAGACAGGCCTGGCGATTGATAATGGCATTTAGGCAAGCTCTCTCAATGACTCAAAGAATGAGATGGCATAACAATGGTACCAATCAAGCTGCAAACTCATAATGCCATTTTTAACAGAACATAACATGACATAAAATGATCAAGTTCTCAAGAATCATGCATCTGTTAATCTATTTTAAATTCTCACAAAAGTTGAAAGAAACTATGAGAACTTCAAGGCCCATCACTGCAAACTAAGACAGACAATGACCTACCAAACTAACTACAGCCTCGAATTAAGTTATAGAATATAAGTACCACCGCACCATTCTAAAGCATGGCAATTGCATTAAAAGACATTAAAGAGTTGGAAAAGAGAAAAAAATTAATGCAAAATACTTCATACCAAACAATTAACAAGAATTCCCTTTCTCTGTTGCATAACCACATTTTGAACAAGATACAGGTGCCCATTTGTGTACTTAATCATCAAAAGCAATCCGAGATAGCAAAAAAGAAGAAATGAAAAGAAGGGCCGAAGAATCCAATAGCAAAATAGGTATCTGTTTCTTGGTCTTCACACCCCTATCAACATAGTGTAGATGCACTTAATCATTCTGACACACACATAGCTGCCTTGAACTTAAAGGCAGATAGCAATACACGAAGTCCAGAAACCTAGAATACTTCCACCATGTACACCATGTATGTACTGAATCAAACAAATGGCAGTTTCATGTATGGATTACTTACCCATCCAATGGAATAGGGGGGAAGCAGCATGTCATCAAACACCAATTTGGCTTTAGAACTTTGCCAGATAAATTTAGGACAACAGCACCTGGACCACCTACCCATGCTAAGCACAGGGATAGGAAATTATAAATGACCCAAGCTTCATATCTGCAGACGCATTTGATCAAACCATCAATTTCCTAGAAGTGGAGGAGGGAGAGAGGGGGAGACAGAGCGACAATAGCTAAAATGGCATGGCAAATCGTTGAAGTATTGAAGATTGCAATCGAAAAAATATAGCCAGGGTAAATATAGCATGTGCATCTAAGAAATGCAAGCATAAGCAAGTTTGCAAGAGGTAGGCCACTGTGCTTTGACCAAAGACCTTGGAGTCCAAGGTGTTTATTGAATTCTGTACTATCCATAATGTGCTCAACTTTTCTATAATGAATTGACATCATGCTAAATATGAACTAAAAATGAGTACAGCATCCAAGAATATCATCGCAGCTTGCCAAAGAAGTCACACACGAAACTTATTAAATGAAATTCATTGCCAATTATTCAACAGTGCATTGCAACATGTCACAGAATACACACACAAACTCAGTCTTTTCCTCTGAAAAGCATGACGCATCAAAAGAACCTTATTGTTTTCATGTGACCCATTCTAATGTCTTGAAGGGGAGAAGTTGAATTCAAGATGGAGAATATCAATCTAGTATAAGGAAAAGGAGGAAAAGAAGGAAAAGAAGGGGAAAACGAACAGATTAGGTACAAAAGAATAATTCAGAAAAATATTATTGAGTCACAGTTACAGAATAGCTGATTTCTGGATATATAGCCCTATTCTGGTATCGATCTTATCGCAATATCCAGTAGTCCAACTGCATTGTTTGATTACGGGGGTGACATGAAAATACAGAATTTATGTTTGTTATCATAAAGGTGATGGCAACCTTGCCTATGTTGCTAGAGACAAAACCAGATCTAAAACATCTTAGCTACTCTAAATGAAAATGATTCACAATATTATCATTTTCCAATCAAAGATAGCCAGATGTACTTGATTTCTGGCCATGACAAAATAAATGATGTTCAGTCTTGGCAACAAAAGAATAACATAGTTGTTCAGGTTTAAAACTTTTGGTTGGTGTCACACAATTTTAATGGCAATATAAGTTATCAGATTACTAGGTATTATACATGATTTTCCTCCATACTAATGTTTAAAAAATAAAAAAAAGGCACATAATACATATAACGGTGAAACAGCCACGCCACTGGAAATCTAGAAGCAGCATTGAGTTTTGTTAACAATTACCTCGAATTGCTAAAAATGAAATAAAGAAAACTTGATGACCATACTTACATTTCTCTGATTGAATTGAAGTAAATTGCACTTTTATTTAGGACCAGGGACAAGAAAGACATCAATGCATAAACCTGTCAGAAAACCAAATCCAAAATGATCAGAACACATTTACAAGTAGATGGAGGTAACACAAAATATTGAGAATTACATTGACAATGAATAATTCTATCGGTTGTTGTCATAAACTTAAAAATGACCCTATCAGAGAAGGGAAAATGCTAGAAAAGTAGAAATATGGAAATATGATCAACATACATGTCGTATCACTCAAAGTCCATTTTTGGCCATGCATCTATCACAAGCTTACTCTAATCGCCTACCTAATAACTTCTAATCCTGCTTGGGGTATAACTGTTTGAGACATTACTGTCCTGAAGAATTTCTGGTGAACCAAAAAATATAATATATGTACACTAGAAAGCTCCAACTGCATCATAGTCACACCCAGATTATCAATCAA
This sequence comes from Handroanthus guayacan, assembly GCA_014898755.1. NCBI lineage: Eukaryota > Viridiplantae > Streptophyta > Magnoliopsida > Lamiales > Bignoniaceae > Handroanthus > Handroanthus guayacan. The sequence goes on from JACFYI010000737.1 coordinate 54,702, forward strand.
TTCCTTTTAAGACAAGAAGATTCTTGGATCTGCACATCTTCAAACAATACCCTCTTCCTCCCCACCCAACAGCCCACCCCCACGAACACACACACAGTGACACAAACAATAATGATAAACTAAGTAAACTATAAATGAGTAAGCTGTCCTTTAAGAGATCACATATGCTATTTCGAAAGAATTGCAAAATTGAGTAAGCATATGATCACATGAATTAGTGAGAAGATTCAACTGTGAACAATGAAACTCAAAAGTTCAATTGCATAAATGTTAAGCATGCGATCACATGAATTAATGAGTAAGTCCACAGCCAGGGTATAAAAATACTCACAGGAACCATAAAGATAATGCGGACAATGTATCTCTGAAATGTGGGCTCAGTGTAATTCAACAGATGTTTGTAAATGTGGAGAATCGCCAATGTCATCGCGCCAACCGTACAAGGCAATGCTATGAGTATGTAATATATTGGTCCCATTTGCAGCCAAGGGTATGAATCAAACAAGATAAAAAAGAGTTTCTCCTAAAACCTAAAAAGATAGCAATGCCATCAGCAATTTACAAGAATAACTTGATAGAAAATGAGGAGAAAAAAACAGAAAAAAATTCCTCCTAAAAAATCTAAAAGAGAAACTACACAAACCTCAAATACTAGAATTCAGTACTTTGCCCTTTCTCCGGATAACAGCAACTTCGAACCCAGGCATGGAACGCACTATTTTCCTCAAATTCCTCAGAAACTCACAAAAACCCAAACCCCCAGAAAGTCGACATATGTTCGAATGAAAATACTGAAAGAAAACTGAACAAAAGTAAACATGGATCACTAACTGTTCGACAAAATGAGTAAATGAAGTTGAAAGGCAAGCAAAATCCCAAAGATTAAACCAAATTCCAGAAAGGCCATAATCTGAAATGGGTTTCGTTACAAGAGACATATTTAAGCAAAATTTTCACTGCAGAGTTACGATATTACGAGTTTGAATTGATCTCGACAAATAATAAGGGAATAAATGCAAAATTGAGTAACCAACTCACCTTATCGATGGAATCAAGGGAAATAAATAATTCGGCAGTTATTTGGGACAAGAAAACATGAGAATATTGATTAAGCAAGAGTACTGAATAGATCTGTTAAAAAAACAGGGAAGAAGAACAGAAAGAAGAAAGATTAGTTGTTGGAAATTTGAACCCAGGTGCAAAAAAGCGTGTTAAGAATGCTACAGTGGGTGTGCGACAGAAAGGCAATAATGGCGGCTTCTGCCTTCTTGTTATGGTTTTTGCTTTGCTGTACTGTGATTCTATCTTATGATTAATAAAAAAATTTCTGTATTTTATCCTTCCATAATCCTTGCACAAAATAAAGGCAACCAACCCTGCCGAAAGTGATAATATATGCCCTATCTCTGAAAAAAATGTTGACTGCGCTAATTTTTTAAGCATTAAATAAATATTCAAATTATACACATTATTTGGAATGCCCTTTTCTCAATTTTGGGTGAAATTGGGCTTGACGATGTGCCATAAATGAAATTTCTTGATTTAAAAAAAAAACAACAACAACAACAACAACAACATTTTGAAACTTGACGGGGGATTTATCTATCAAAAAAAAAAACAAAAAGAAACTTGACGGGGGAGAACCATGTGACTTATTAAGTACTTTCATAGGTTCTGTCTAACCACTATTTTAGCAAATATAACATTATTGAGTGTCCTTTGGACCTTTCGTCCTTAGAAGTGGATTCGAACCACTGACACAAGGAAAATCCTTTGCTCTAACTAGCTGAGCTACCTGGACTTTCAATCCCTTTCTCTAAGTATATTTAACATAAATATGTATGTGGGAAGTACAAAAATTGATGATAATAAAATTAAGTATTTATTGCAATATTTTTCACAAGTAATATTCAATGGTTAATACTCAAAATATTGATTAACACAATCAAAGTAAATACATAACTAAATTAAAAATACCAAAAAATAATTTATTATATAATAACTCATACAATATCCAATAAAATAACAAATACTAAAATAAACAATAAGTCGATTACAGTCTATAAGCCACATCAAATGGTGCTAAGTGGAATTTATTTTTTAATAAAAAATAAAAATTATTTAAACCACTTAACCGTTTCTTTGATTTTTGGCTATTCTGAGTGGTTTTTACTGGTCTGAGTCCTCAATGATTTTATAGCAAATTGAGTTCGAGAGCCAATTGGTTCTCGATCTTGGTTATTTCAATTTTCAAAACAATGATAAAGATAGAGATAGTGTCATATTTAATTATGTTAATTAGTGTTTAACATCCACTTAATGTTTATACATCTAACACTTACAATGTTAGCGATGTATGTACTATATAATATATATGCAAAGCATCATCTATATTCTATGCAAAGTATTAAAGCAACAACTATCCTATATGTTTAAAAAGCATCATCTATGCTATATACAAAACATTAGACCTCTTTTGGTGCATCTTCTTATAATATTCTTGAATTACACCTATTCTATCATGTTTTCGTGCAATATTTGTAAAAAAATACCCATATTTTTGTTTGCTTTTTATATAGTACTAAAATGCCTTTCTTGTGTGACTCACAAACAATTATTATTACTATTACTACTCTTGTTTATAGTCTCACAATTATACATGCATATATTATTAATTATCCTCTTATTTTTAAGTGCACACGCATATACTGTCCTTAAGATGTTATGATACTATAAATTGGCACTCCACTCTTTCTTACTTCATATATAAAGACTTCCTCTAGTTGTTATTTTCTAATATGCAATAATAATAATAATAATAATAATAATAATAATAATAATAATAATATTTTAGCAAACGTATGGAAAGCCAATCCTCCCCATCCATCGGCCTAAAATATTATAATTAGCTATTTTTTGACGAAAATAGTAGAATATTATTAGCTCAAAATAACAAACATCAAACAACATTGGGAAGACAAAGGAATTGGGTATCAAGACCCTCACCATCAGGTGTTCCATTCCTTACAGTAGCATGTAGCAACGCATTGCCTCGTTGTTTCATATGAGAGAATGAAATGCATTTAATATATTTTTTTTTCGATTAATCTACGCTCTTCAATTGTGACTTCATATGTTTAAAGCTCATCATTCACCATACTAGGTTCAAGCGGCCTTCAAGGTGCTAAGTTCTGCAACCGAGGTTCCATCTATGTCAATTTTCCAGTAGTCTAATACTAATTAAGTACGATTTGATATCTTGAAATTAGTTCCTCAATGATGCAAAGAACCATTTACATTGTCTAAGCCACAATGCTCAGATAGATATGGAGAAGAACTCGAAAACTCAGCTTATTTAATATATTATTCTCAAAAGATAGAGTTACAATATCAAATTATCAATGAATAACTCGAATTGAGCTCACATTTGATTTGCAAATACAAATTCTGTAAATGTAAAGGCAAGACTCTCGGTTGCTCTATCACACAAAAGGCAAGACTCATTCTCCATAGTTTATCTCTTGACAAGTATGCTAATATGAGAATACGAGCCACCATTATGAGTATGAAATCATATTTACACGTTGAGTTACAATGATATTTTTATAATTTCTTATAATAAACTTAATATATATATATATATATATAAATCTCTTAGATAAAATAAGAAATGAAAAATGTTTGACAGAGTATCCAATAGAAGAAATAGAGATATTTTTCTTTCTTCAAACATTAATTTATCAATATTTAACCATTTTCCTGTGGTTAATGGTTATAATAGTCACTAACATCTATAAATACCCAGCCCAGTGCCACAGCCTCTTCCTCAGCGAGGTGGAAGTTTGTAATACCATACAAACATAAACCTCTAAAACCTTATCCCGTCCTCTGCTCCCTTCCCCTTCCTTCCCCCGCCACCACTCATGGCGTGCTCTTCCTCTATCATCGGAGTTTCGTCCATCTACCAAACCAACCCATCCCTTGACCACTCCAAACGCCCCACTTCCACGCCGCCCTTATCCCTGCATTTTTCCGCTGCCCACAACCCTCTAAGAGCTTTTTCCTCCACCGCTCGCCTCAAGTCGGCCGCCGGCGCTTCCAGTTCTTTCCTTGCTTCTGCTTTGGTTACTCCTAACTCTTCGGTTTTGAGCGAGGAGGCGTTTAAGGGGCTCGGAGACTTCGGAAAGGGTGACTTGGATGTTAGCGAGAGTGAATACGGAGAGTCTGAAGGGGAATTGAGGGAGATTGAGGCTGGAAATGAGGATGAACTTGAGCTTTCTAATCTGGGTTTGCCTCAACGCCTTGTGGATGGGCTAGAGAAGCGTGGGATTACTCAGCTTTTTCCTATTCAAGTACATCTTTTTCAATCTAGTCACCTTTGATTTTTCTCAAATTCACGATTTCTTTTTTATTATTTTACTTTCATAATCTTTGTGGTTTGATGGTTGAGAGTAAAGTGCTTACACTTGGTCTAGCAGTGATTTTGTCCATTTATGAAAGTGGGAGATGTAAGTTTTGGAGAATATTGAAATGAATTTCCTGGCTTATTAGCTTCAAGTCTAATACAGTGAAAGACAAAGATAGTAATGGTATTCCTGTATTTGGCACATATCTCCAAGAACGAAGGGGATAACATGAGTTTGGAATTACTTTATTTTTATTTTATTTCCTTATGTTTTGATTATGTATTGAATTTAATTGAACTTCTAATGAACTATGGTATGTGTTATCAACAAGTCTCTCTTGTGATGCCATTTGCCTTCACTTTATCATGAGTGAGAATTCCCTTCCATTTTGCATAGGAGCTGCTGTGCAACTCTTTGTGTCTTCGTTTCATGTTGAGTAATACTTTTAAATGACTTATTTGATAAACTCTATGTACTCGATTTTCACCATATACGTTACTTCCCTATCCTGTTTTATCATAGAATTGAAAGTTACCGATGCTTTATTTTGTGCAAAGCGCATATCTTGTCTATGCATGATATTCATTTTGACACTTGAGCTTTCTGGTAATGCTTGGCATGACTGATCTTGTTCTTGCATTTTGCTTATGTTATGTAGAGAGCTGTTTTGGTGCCAGCACTGGAAGGCTGTGACATAATTGCTCGTGCAAAGACTGGGACAGGAAAAACTTTAGCATTTGGTATTCCAATAATCAAAGGACTTGATGATGCTACACAAGAAAGAGGTTTTTTGAGGTATATCATATCCAATGGGTAAATTACATGTTGTCACTTAACTTTCTCAGTGCAGTAACAATTTTGTATTTGTTTGAAGACGGGGACGGCTTCCAAAAGTGCTGGTCCTTGCACCCACTAGGGAATTGGCTAAGCAAGTGGAGAAGGAATTCAAAGAGTCGGCCCCATACTTGAACACTGTCTGCATCTATGGAGGGGTTTCATATATCACACAGGAGAATGCACTTTCCCGTGGAGTTGATGTCGTGGTTGGAACTCCTGGTAGAATTATTGACCTGATCAATAACAACAGCCTGAAGTTGGGGGAAGTTCAATATTTGGTCCTTGATGAAGCGGATCAAATGCTTGCTGTTGGATTTGAGGAAGATGTGGAAGTCATTCTGGAAAAGCTTCCTTCAGAGAGGCAGAGCATGCTTTTTTCAGCAACCATGCCCGGCTGGGTCAAGAAGTTAGCCAGAAAATATTTGAATGATCCTCTGACCATTGATCTGGTAAGTTCTGTTTTTCATCAGATGAATATACCATTGGATACTTAAATTGTATGTTGTCCAAAATGCATCAGATATCCTATTCTGAGTTAACGGTAAGGTGCCACTTGTAATACATATTTTAACTCTATGTGGCGCTTGTGTTCATCTTGGTAATGTTGGCTTAATTTCACTAGTACATAGAATTCATATATCAATGTGATATTGGGAGTCATCAAGTGTTCTCCCCATCTTTCCTTATTAAGTCATGTCAACAATTTCTCATCGTTTTCTCTCTCCACTTCTCTTGGTCCTCCATGATAGGTTGGTGATCAAGAAGAAAAGTTGGCGGAAGGGATTAAGTTGTATGCTATTCCAACAACATCAACGTCCAAGCGGTCTATCCTCAGTGATCTTGTGACGGTACGAGCCGGTTGCTTATTTTGCTGAACTCGCAGTTTTCTGATGTCCTATAGATTTGGTTTTAAGTTGTAATGTCTAGGCGGTGCGGCACTCGCATACAATGTCCATATGGCTTTATCCTTTAAATAATAATAATAATTATTATTATTATTATTATTATTATTTAAATATTTTTTATTCTTATTTTTTAATTTTTTCCCCCCTCTCCAGGTCTATGCGAAGGGCGGAAAAACCATTGTTTTCACACAGACTAAACGTGATGCTGATGAAGTTTCACTGGCACTAACAAATAGCATTCCGTCAGAGGCACTTCATGGAGACATTTCTCAACACCAGAGGGAAAGAACATTAAATGGTTTTAGGCAAGGAAAATTTACAGTGCTTGTTGCCACTGATGTTGCAGCTCGTGGGCTTGATATTCCGAACGTTGACCTCGTAAGTTCATTTAAATATGTGTGATTTTACTTTAACAGTTCTTGCTATGGATGTAAACAAGGTGTTTACTCATTCACTGATTAATTTTATGGGTGATACTGGAAGGAGGGTTATTGTTCCAATATAAAGGCATAAAAAAAAAAAGTCCATGTTGTCATATGGCCAATAAAGAAAATATAATTAGAGATTTTTTGTTAACAGATTCTCATAACACTGCTGCTTGCACTGTTCTGCTATGTCCAGTATAAAGAAATTATCCTTTAAAATATGGTTATGTGAATCTTAAATGTGACATTGCTGATCTTTTTGATGCGCCACAACTTTACATTTTTACTATGAGCCATAATTAAGTACTTCACATAGGAGAAGGTAGATGTTGTTTGAGATGGGCCATTGGATTAATGATACTGGTTGAGTAATGGCCATTTCATACAATTTTTATAGATGATTTTTGAGTCTCCATTTAGTCATCCAAAGTCATCTAAGGGGACGATAGCAGACTAAGCACATTTTGTGGATAATGAGATTGCACTTTTTGTTTCTGGGTTATTCACTAGAGCTTTACTTTAAAGATTGATAGGATCTATCTTGCTGATGAATTGCAGCAATCTTTCTGGAGCCCTGAGAGTGTTGATAGATAACTGGAGTCTTAAGGCTTTATATTACATACTCTTCATTGTATACCTGTCCTTTCATCTATCTTTCTTTTCCATTAACTGCCAACTGGCCATGATTTTGCATGTCTTTGTTCTGTATCCTCTACACCACATTTTCCCTGTTCTGATTATACTCTTGGGACCTTTCTGCTTTTGTAAATCTCTGAAGTTTGTTTTGTTAAGATTCTCAGCACTTAACAGTTTTGCTGCATCAGTTGAAGTATAAAGTCTTAATTCATCACATGTTTGTTTACTTGATAGCCATGTGTGTTTTGTGATCACATGGTCGTTTACTTGGTACTCATGTATGTTTTGTTGACCTTCTTTTTCTAGGTTATTCATTATGAACTTCCAAACGACCCAGAAACTTTTGTGCATCGTTCTGGCCGAACAGGACGTGCTGGAAAAGAAGGCTCAGCTGTTTTGATGTTCACTGGTAGCCAGAGGCGGACTGTCAGATCTCTTGAGCGTGATGTTGGGTGCAAGTTTGAATTTATAAGTCCTCCATCAGTTCAAGAGGTATTGGAATCATCAGCTGAGCAAGTAGTTGCCACCCTTGGTGGAGTTCATCCTGAATCAATTGAATATTTCACTCCAACTGCCCAAAAACTCATTGAAGAAAAAGGAGTTGATGCTCTTGCTGCTGCTATAGCAACATTGAGTGGTTTTTCACGGCCTCCATCATCTCGTTCTCTTATTACTCATCAACAGGTAAATGTGAAACACTACAAACGAGTGCGTATACTGTATCCTATAGTGGTTGCTTTGGCAAAATTGTGCCTAAATGCAATTTCCCTCTTCATCATTCCGCATTATGACTCCAGACTTATTGAGTTCCCCTGGAGGAAATTTTATCCTTCTGCATCTGTTTCTTGAAGTTGGCATTAGTGTATCAGCTACGTTGGTGGCTTTATATATATATATATATATTTTGATTAATTGTTAAATATTAGTCTCTGATTCTCTGTGCTTGTTTTGGTTTCTCAACGGACTATTTTCTTGTACTACAGGGTTTAGTTACATTGCAGTTGACACGTGAAATTGGTTATTCCCGGGGATATCTATCTGCTAGATCTGTCACGGGGTTTCTATCTGATGTGTATCCTGCTGCTGCTGATGAATTAGGCAAAATACACCTTATTGCAGATGAAAAGGTAACTATACAGCTGATGCCAAGTCAACTTTGTGTTGTCCACTGCATCAGTACAAGAGTTTTTTTCTTGAATTAACCAACTAGAAATATGCTGTCAGGTTCAGGGAGCAGTTTTTGATCTCCCAGAAGAGGTTGCAAAAGAGTTACTGCAAAAGGAGCTACCACCTGGGAACACCATTGTCAAGATCGCCAAGGTGAAACTATAATTTTTTCCCTGTTTCCCATATACTCAGTAACACTGTTCTGCGATGCAATAGCTGTAGCTATATATCCATGCATTTGGCGTGGTGTTACTGGTATACTTTATGGAACTCTATCATGGTCTCGGATGTTAGTTGCACTGAAATCGACTTGCCGTGCTTGCCTTGTGTTTGCAGTTGCCTCCTTTGCAAGACGATGGGCCTCGTAGTGATTATTATGGCAAGTTTTCCAACAGTGATAGGCGCGGTGATAGACGATCACAAAGAGGTTTTAGATCTTCCCGGGACTGGCTGGATGACAATGATGATGAGGGTGGCTTCCAGAGAGGTGGCCGTGGCGGCAGAAGTGAAAATAGGTGGTCTAAGAACTCGAGAAGCAGTGGGAGTGATTGGCTAATTGGTGATAGGCGATCAAGTCGGTCACCATCTTTTGGGTCTAGGGACAGGTATAACACAACATGTCTAAACTTTCCTGGTTCAAACCCCCTTTTTTTTTTTTTTTTTTCTCGTGGCTTCAAATATAGGGATAATTACATTGGCACTGCCTTGAGTTTGACATAATTACATAATCACCCCCTTGGTTTGGGAAATTACAAGAACAACCAAACATGATACTGTTAGTTTAGCTGACGTGAAACTTAAACAGAGCATGTTTAATAGGCTCTTTGGAAATCTAATACATGATCTGTTTAATAGGCTCTTTGGAAATCTAATACATTTACCAAAACATTACAAGTAGACCCTGTGTTGCTCTAACAAGGTGGTTGTAATTTTCCAAATCATAAAAAGTCTTTAATTAGGGCAAACCTCAGCAGATATTGTGGTAACTATAACTAGGATAAATCGTTACTCAGATTCGTCATTTCTGATTCATCTCTTGTCCATATATTTTGAGCAGGAGCTTTGGAGGTGCATGTTTCAACTGTGGGCGAACTGGGCACCGTGCATCTGAATGCCCCACCAAGCATGACTATTAGCTATACTGTTAGTTGCATCATCCTCCCATTAACGCTCGTGAAAAGGTGAAAAACTTGCTATCTTTCTCAGTGAAGCCTTCGGCTGATTTGATTAGTTTCAGTGGCAGTGTCTAAGGTCCGTAAGGGTGGAAAAGCATCTTCAAACCTCACGTTGTTGCGGTCATTTATGTTGTAAGCAATGCCCGGGTGCCGGGCTGAATATTGTGTTATTTCTGATCTTTGCACCTATCTGCCAAGAGAAGCCAATTAATTAACTGGGTGGTGATGATTTTGGGTATAACTGGAAATCATTTGTGTTTCAGAGAAGGAGGTGCATATAGAAATCTTGTAGGAAATGGTTTTAACCATGTTGATTTTGTATTTTCTTTGTTTTCAGTGACTTGATAGATGTTGAGGTCTCAAAAGAATGGTTGAACTACATATTAAGAGATCATGGGCTTGATTTTAGTTCTTTTTAAGTGAGTTTATAAAATGATTTTATGCTTTTATCTCATATTTTTTTATTGAGGTTGGATGGGAATCATGATGACTGAACTATAGATCTGTTAAAGCATTCTATAAGAATGTGTTTTTGCGTACTGGTTCACGTTTGAAATGTCATTTCATTTGTATATATAACAAAAATATCTTTATATCGATATCAATAAATAAATTTGATAAACTTTTGCTACAATTATCGAGTTGTTACTAAGGTAAATTTCTCCCCCATTACTATTTATAGGGTAAGATTTTGGGAAGAATTTCTCAAACTCGTGGTAATAATCTCCAATGGCTCGTATATTTTAACGATGATTCTAGAATATCTTATTAAATTTCATAACTCCAATTTTATACGAGAATAATTACCATTGCAAAATCTTCGGTTCTTTTCTTTGATAAAGTGACTATACGACTTCCAATTTACTATTGTGATATATATTTTTACGTAATATAAAAATTTCAATAAATCTATTGAAATTAGAATGTAATTCCTATCCCAATGAGGTATTCAAATTGATATCCCGTCCTCGTCCCAAATGCCCGTAAATTTAAATAAGTTTTTATATTTTATTATATTACTTTAATCTTGATTTGTTTAGAGATGAAATTTAAAATTTTGAATATATAATCCCAGTTACCCATTTATTCTAATTTCTCGTCATATCCCTTTATTCCTTGCTTTGGCCCTTGATATTTTTGAATGGTATTAGATTATTTTTTGTTTAATTTAATTATTTTTTTTGTTTAGATGGGAACTGAGAAGTAAGAAATAGGGTGAATGGGGAATGTGAACTTTGACGATAACGGAAATCCAATGAAAATGGGTATGGGGATAAAAATCACTTCCGAAATGGAAATGGAACGGAAACGAAAAGTATTGAGCGACAAGAATGGGAACGAGGAATACATTCCGTGTCTCCACCCACCAGTTGCCATGCTCAAAGTTGCTAGTTAATTTTTAACCTGAAATGCTATTTACAGAGCAGTT
>JACFYI010000737.1:66353-84073 GCA_014898755.1 Handroanthus guayacan
CTTGGTCCATATTCTAAAAGGCTGCCTAGTTAAGACCAGCAAACTATTTGGGCCTTTGCCAAAAAGTCGGATCCCAAATAGATCAATAAGCCCACAAACATAGACGGCCCTAGAATATCGGTTCTCTTAAGTTTAATAAAATTTCATCCGCCTTTTAGGTCGTCATTCGAATTCATAGATTTTCCCCCGAAAGGTGTTTCTGCGTTCAGTCGGAGGTCAGAATATACATTTTTATGTTCAGGATTAATCTGTGTTTTTTCCTTTTACTTTTGGGCTGTTCAAGATATGGAAATTTCGTACTCCATTTGGGTCTTTGAACGGCCAAATTTCTAGTATTTCTGAGCGGAAATTGAATTTCTGTTGAAGCAGAGAGGATTATATTAAACATATAATGGCGGACTTAAGCTTGGGCATCCTCATAGATATTGTGGATGAGGAATGGATGAGAGATACTCTGCCTGATGATGGTACTTTCCATTTCCGCGTTTTTCCATTCATTTTTTACGCTCGTTATCTTATTTACTTGGATTCCACTGCTGGCGCCCCTTTCCCCGTCTTCTTTTTGTTTAATCTTTTTTCCCCCTCTCTTTTTTTCCGTAGATCTTCCATTGCCTCCTATACTTGCTTCTCGGACGGATGACACTGAAGATTCAAGTATGTTACTTTTTCTTTTCTTTTCTTTCTTTCGTTCTTTTTTTTAATAAATAATTTTTATTTAAATCGAGCTGTGTAATTGCGATGATGCTATCCGTATCTGTGGGGTTATATGTAACTCGTGCTCACAGTTTAAGTATGGAATTGTTGAATAAACTTCAGTTGAATTTGGATTTGAGGAAAGGAGTTTTGGAGGTAAGGATTCGAAAAAGGAATTCAACATTAGGTGTGTTTAAGTTTAAGTCCAGCATGATGCTTCAAAAAATAACTCAAAAAGTTGTTGCTTTTGGCATGACAGTCCATAATAGCGCAAAATTATCCAATAAACTCTATGGATTTCAAATCATTAGCTCTCGATCCGGTTTTTTCAAATGCTCAAAGTTTGAGAATATTCCTAGAGGCTTGGGTTATTCATTCAAAGGCTACAAGTGTGCGAAAGATTCTTTCAAGAGGCATAAATAACTGCATTTCCATTATGATCAATCAATGTTCAGTTCTATCATACTTAATATAATCACTCCACTTCTATGGATTTTTGAATTGAAAACGCATTAAGAAAAAGAATGCTGGCATGTTGTTTTACAGTTGACCAAGTAGTATTTATGGAAAGTTTGAAGTCATTGTAAGATAACCATAGGATTATGTTGGAATGATTTAGACATAGTTCAGACGAGTTCCAGCTTCTTCTCTGAGTAGCGTTTGAGCAAATTTTCCTTTATAGGTACAGGGAAGATGGTAAGCTGAATTAAAAACATCAAGAAAGTAAAAACTTTGGAAAGTACTGTTGATAGTAATCTCATGCACTTTGTTTAAGACCAAACAAGGTTTGAGTTTGATAGTTAGTTAGCATACGTATAATTTGTGATCCTATATTCAGTATAAATTTTGTTCATGTATCTTGTATCCTTGTCTTTTAGGATTAATTTTGCATGTCTTTTTGCATAACAATTAATTGTAACTTGATTTTATGAATTTATATATTTGCTATTGGTAGTGGATGCATCACAATTTTAGTCTTAGTTAAGTGTTATACTTTATTCATGATTTTATCCATAATTCAATATCACGAAGGATTAAACCACGTGTCATCTGATTGCGTGTTATGTGATGAGATATGGCTTAATATTGTGGAAAGTTATTCTAAGATCAACATCTGCTCATCTTGTGCCGATTTTAACTTTAAATATATCATGTCGTTGAAAGATTTTGCACTTTATATGTTTACTTACTATGCTTTATAATTGTAATCCTCCTGATAGATTCTTCCCTAAAAAATTTAGTACTCGGATCTAAATAGATTGTCACAGAAAGTGTTGCTCTTTTCAATCTCATCTTTTGGCTTCAAATAGTTGTTAACTTGTTCATTTTATTGAAGTTGTGATATCATTCTGTTGAGTAGATAGCCATTACAGGGATCACGATTGAATTCTTTGTATCGGAATGTTGTAAAAGCTCCATGTGAAGTTTTTGTTCTTATTCTGATGATTGTAAAATATTTTAGTTTATGCGGCTATCATTTTTCGTCCCAATTACTTTCAATTTTCTTGGAATTGGCTAACTTGGCATGCATGTGTTTACAGACCAGGAAATTCAACAAGTTGACACTGATACTTGGCATGATCTTGCTTTAGGCAACCAGTGAGGCTCGGATAAGGAGCAAAATATTGCTTCTGCTGTTGGAATATGACAGATGTGGCTTCATTATGTACATTAGGGATTCTACGTTTTAACACTTAGATAATGACTAAATATTTGTGTCAACCGTATTTGCTACATATTCTTATTTTAAAACTTCTTGTGATTCTTGCCACTCTATATACAGTCCATTTTGCCTGCAGGAAGCTTTTCTAAGAAACTTTTTTCCTCTCTCCCCGAGACCCTTTGCTTCTTTTTTGCAATATTATAATACGGTTGAATTGTCATAGAGAAATTTGTGTATATATGCATACGTTTGTAGTTCTTACTTCAAATCTTATTATTAATAGATTGGGGGACAGGGGACTTAGAATTAATTCTTTTCCACCATCTATACTATATATAAAGCAACAGGGTCAAATGTAGTTATTTTTTTGTCTGTCATGCTAAATGTACAAAAATAACTCTATTATAAGAAATAATGGCAAAGTAGTTATAAAAAATAAAAATAATATATTTTTCTTTTTTAATATTTATTTTTATTTCATTCTTTTCTTATTTTTAGTTTTAGTGTCTTCAAATTTATCTTTAATCATAGTCTACATAATTATAAAATCAAGTAATAATATTCAATAATTAAGAAGTATTTTTCATTATAAAAAATAAATAAGCATTTCTAATTTTGTAAACCAAAAAATTTTGTTACACATATCGAGTGTGCCACAGTTGCTAATTTTCAAAAAAGAAGAGAAAAAATGTGTCTCCCTTGATGAGGCTCCTCCGAGCAAACATTAATATTTTTTAACGCAATAAATAATTTAAGTGAATAAATAAGAACTACGCAAATAAATAAATATTAACTATGCAAAACCTTATATAAACATTTCAGTCATCGTCCAAAGTTTAAAATTCATTTTAATAGAAAAGACAGGCAAATAAGTCATCAATAGAAACAATTGTTTTTAAATGTTCCATGATCCATTTTCTCATTCATAATCATAATATCCTCACACGAGAAGTCTTCCGCCAAAGAAAAGAGTACTTATGACACAAAACTTACAAAATCTTACCGGCCTCCTACATTCAGTTTTAACACTTAAGTTATCAATATAATCAAATTTCTCAATGCCTTGTCCGAAAAACCAGTAACACAAAAATTTAACAAAAAAGAACATACCTTTTTAACCAAAGAAATTGGATATTTATTTTAGTGAACGAAGGAAAAATGCAAAAACAAAATATCTACCTAAAAAGGAAAACAATAAAAACTATCCACCAAAGGAAAAAAAAAAAAACCTACGTTCACAACTATGAAGAAGTAAAATGAACATTAGATCAATGATCAATCCTTAAACTGCTTGTGCCACAGGAGGCTCTTGATCATGTTCTTGTTCTTGTTCTTGTGACATTTCTTCAAGCGACATCCCTTTAGCCTCCGGCACGAAGAACGTACACAGTAACCCCAACATGTTAATCCCTGCCAGAATAAGCAGTGAATTCCTTATTCCAATTCCCGCAGGATACCCTGCATCAGTCTTAGCCTTGTCCTGATTATGTGCCGCATATAAAAACCCGAAAGCTCCCACGATAGCACCGGCCTTCCCTGCCGCAGCTGATATTCCATGGCAAGTTGACCGGAACCTTGCCGGGAAAATCTCAGCAGGCACAATAAAGGTGGTGCTGTTTGGCCCAAAATTCGCAAAGAAGAATGTGAGTCCATACATTATCAGAAATCCTGCTTTGTTCATAGTCCAATGGTCGTATGGAATTGCCAGGGCCAGCATGAATATTGTCATGGAGAAGAAGCCCAGGATTTGGATTAGAAATCGACCTATTCTGTCGATGAGCAGGACCGTGACCCAATATCCAGGAACGGTGCCACAGAATGCGATCAAGAATTGGCATAAAGAGATCTTGAATACTTCATCTATGGCGCTCATTGATTTTGCCGGCGGTAGCCATCCGATTGCACTGAAAATGTCTTTTTGGAACAGGTTCTGGCTGTAGTAAGCTATGTCCACGAAGAACCAAGTAGTTGTTGTTCCCAGCAAATGTAGTCCGTGTCGGATCAAGAATTCTTTTGAGAACAACCCGAAAGATTTATGGCTTACAGCAAGATTGGTAACCCCGTTTTCTACAGGTTGTTCCACTTTAATTTCGACTTTCAGGACTTTCTCCATGTCCATGCGTGCTTGTTCTTTGTTCTTGGCCACCAGTGCCGTGTACCTGGCAGTTTCCGGCATCTTCATCCGCCAGTAATACGACAGTGCCGCCGGAAGAGCACCAAGCATGAGAATAATCCGCCACATGTAGTCAGCTTCAGGCGGAGTAGACCCCACGGGATCGACAGAATAAACCGGAGCACTATACAGAGCACGAAAAACAGAGGAAACTCCCATACCAACAAGCCCACCACCAAGAATTCCGAAGCCTTGCATGGCGAAAACAGCGGCAATAAACGACCCTCGAGTCTTCTTATTGGCATACTCCGCCATGATGGTGGCGGAAAGAGGGTAATCTCCGCCAATACCAAAACCAAGCCAGAACCTGAAAAAACACAACGTAATCATAACCGCTTTAGGGGAGCTGCCGAAGGACAAGCCGGAGGCAATGGAACAGAGAGCCATGAGAAAGAGGGTGAAGCCATAGACTTTCTTGCGGCCCATCCTGTCGCCAAGGAGGCCGAAGAAGACCTGTCCGAGGAGGGTCCCGCAGAGGGCGACGCCATTGATGGCGGCGGCAACACCTGGAGGGAGGACGCCGGGTTTAGACGCGCCGGGGACGTGGTAGTAGATGCGGCCGAGGAGTTTGGTGATGAGGGATACGCAGAAGAGGTCGTAGGCATCGGTGAAGAAGCCCATGCCGGAGATGATGACGGCTTTGTAGTGATACCATTGGGTCTTGGAAGAATCCAGGGTGGCAAGAACGCTGTTATGGCTCGCCATTGTTAAAATAAACTGGAGATTGGTGGTTTGCGCAGTTTGGATTTGAAGTGTGTATATATAGCGGAAGAGGAGGATGTTCGGTAAGATGGGTAGGAATTGGAGTTTGGGTACAAGTAGGTTATGACGTGGTTGTTCTTGTCCTTGTTCTTGTAGGAGACAAAATATATTTCCGAAAAGGATTTGATTTTTGCCGTTAATGTCCTTCAGATTTTAGGACGATTGGCAGTTGTTGGTTCTTGAAATTTAATGATCGATTGAGTTTTAGTCCGAGCTTACAGATCTTACTTTGTCATATGGGTTTCCGTTGCCATGCTGGATTACTTTGAGTAGTTTAAATTAAGGTATAATTAACTCAACAACCCTGAGATTTGATATAATTATCAAATAATCTCTCTATCGTTAGTTCAATCGATGGAAAACTTGACAGAACTAATGTAACATTATAGTTAAACCCTTTGATCAGGGTTTTTTTTTTTGCAATGTTTTAGTCAATATATTAAATTTTCTCAAGGATTGCAATTATAAGTTAAACAAATTTCGTTAAGTTTTCTGTTCACCTGAACTAACAGAAGGAATATAATGATAATTATCTAAATCTAAGGCAGTCTTTTGGTAATAGTGTCAAACCTAAGGGGGTGTTGAAGTAATTATCCCATAAATTATTTATATTAGAACTTAAAAGCACTCTATTATAATTTTGGATCTGGAACGGTGTTTCATCTTATATTCACAATTCATTTACAACCAATTTTTTATTTTTTATTTTTATTTTATTTTTTTTGTGCAAAAAAAAAAAAAATTAATACACTTGATAAGCATTTATTAAATGAAATAAGAGATAAAAATGGGTAATGTAATAGAGGATTTGAGCCGATTACCTAAGTCATATTATACATTAGAAAAATAATATCATATTAGTGCATTGCAATTCAAATCTAAATTTTAAAGATGAAATCGTGGAAAAACTTTTAAAGATGAACGTAACGTATCACCACTTTTTAGTGCATTACAACTCAAATATAAATTTATTTTCCTCTTTTCTGGAAATAACTTCTTATCGATTGCAGCATAATCTTCAAGTTTTGTTATCTTGTTGAACGATAATTAATTTAACTTCCTCTAAGATTTAATCCATTTGATCTTATTACAAAATATTAGTTTGAAAAATTACAAAAACACTCTGTGTTGTTAGTTTGGCTAACGAAAAACTAGCAAAGCCGCTATGAGGTTATAATTATATTTTTGAAAACTCAAGCATGTTAGGTAACCATAGAATCTACCTATGATGCATCAATTAATGTATTAGATTTTTAAGCAGTTTAATTACAATTGCTCCATTAAGTTTTCTACCATTTAAGCTAACAATAGGAATTATAATAATTTTCCAAACCACGTGAATATCTTTAAAATTAGACCACAAGGAGGGGGTTGAGGTAGTTATCCCATGAAAGAATGATGCAAAACTCATAAGTTGGGTAGCTTAGCTATCTTATAACTGGGACGAGATCCTCTATTCCAAATGGTGTTTCATCTCCTATTCTATGCCCTTAAATACATGTCACGTGTATTAACTATTTCCTTATAAAAATATTTAGTAATAAATGCAGTACACGTGGTATGTATTTAAGGGCATAGAATAGGAGATAAAACACCATTTGGAATAGGGAATCCCGTCCCTATACAACAACATTACAAAAATCTCTTCACATTCTTTCTTAATATAAAGTATGCACCTTCTTCAACACAACAAATCCAACAGCTTACTTAAACTACTGCATGAATGGACTACAAGTAAACCACTCGGGGTCAAGAAATTCTCATCTCTGCTCCGTTTTAACAGGTTTTTTGCATTAAAAAGAATGAATTTATTACTCACTGATGTTGGACATGGAACGGGAACGAACCATAGCTCGCATCGAACCCTTCTGCAGCATAAGAATGGAGAGGATTCTCATCACTTGTTTCCTCAGAGCTAAATAATGAAGACCCCTTATCTGTTTTCTTGTCAAAATTTGTCAACTTGATGATGTTCTCGATCTCTCTCACCACCTCGCCCATCGTGGGCCTCTCAGCAGCCGATTCCCTGACGCAACTCATTGCCAGGTCCACAAACTTCATCAGACCGCTAAGTTTTGATCCCGGCTCCAGGGACGGATCAATGATCTGATCAAACTTTTGAGGTTCTTGTGTATCTTCTATTGCCTCTTGAACTAATCTCACAATGTGTTTTCCACGCTGTATTGGAGCTCTAGCAGTTACCAGCTCTAGTAGGACAACCCCGAAGCTATACACGTCGCTTTTGTCAGTCAACTGTTGGGTCATGTAGTATTCAGGATCCATGTATCCCTGAGGTCGCAAAAATTCATGCCTTGAGTGTCAAATGAAGGAACTCGATAGCACAACATAGTTTACTTTCATGGAAAAATAGTGTATGATGTCTTAGATAAGAGGGATAATTACAGAAACACCCTTGTGGTTTGGGAAATAGAATACCACCTATGATCATGTTTCATCATAAGATGAACAAGGGGTCTAACGGGCTCAATTAAGTTTTCTGCCTGTTCAATTAACATGAAAGGTTATAATTATAATTTCCCAAACCACAAATCCCAAGATAAGACAAGGATTTTCATTCAAGTGAATTTGAAGTTATACATCTATATATAGAGTCTAACAAATGCATGCAAAATAGGCTAAAAGAAATTCCAGCGATATCATAACAGACCTTGAGAGAGAGAAAAAGAACCAAAACCACATTTTGAACTTCAGTTTACTCACCAATGTTCCTTTGACTTGTGTGGTGACATAACCCTTGCCAGCATCACCCAAGAGTTTTGACAAGCCAAAATCTGCAACTTTTGCATTTAAATTATTGTCTAGCAAGATGTTCGTTGATTTTACGTCCCTGTGTATGATGGGAGGATCAGCAAGTTCATGCAGATACGACAGACCTCTAGCAGCATCAAGTGCTATTCTCAGTCTTTTATTCCAGTCCAACCTGAATGCGGACTTCCCTGCATATGCAAGATGTTAATGCTCATGAATCCGTTGGCTATCATTTCTTATGGACTAATTCAAGATGTGAGAGGTGCATATCTTTCAATGCGTCCAAGTTCCATTGAGGACTAAAATTAGCCTACTCTAGCAATCTACGCCTAACGAGTTAGCCTATTCTTTGGGTTATCCAGGTAGTTACCTGTGAGACAATCCCTAAGTGTACCGTTAGATATATACTCATAGACCAGCATTTGTTCTCCTTGCTCATAACAGAATCCCACAAGGCTGACAACATTCTTATGATGAATCCTCGATAAAAGCTCGATCTCCGTTTTGAACTCATGCGCCCCTTGCATGGATCCCTGTTCAGCTCGCTTTATAGCCATCACTTGTGAAGAAGCAACAGTTCCCTTGTAAACCTGTCATTGCATTGTCGAACATGAGCTTTACTCTTGACCAGAACACAGGCCTCAAATATTTTTCTCCATGAAAATATATGAAAAAATCAGAAATGAGAAAAATAGAGCTCCATGAATATACGAACCTTTCCATATCCTCCTGAACCGATGCAATTTGATTCGGAGAAGTTGTTGGTACATTTCTTCAGATCTTCAAAGGAGAACCATTTTGCTCCCTGAAGCTGCGGAACAGAACCACTTTCCTTTTCCGGGTTCCATGAAGCTGCATTCATTGACATCATGCCGTCATAGGAAGATAAGTATTACATTTACATTTGGCTCAGAAGTCTATTGTATTTGCGGGCTGATCTTACCAAATGGGTCACTTTTTTCGATAGCTCTTTTTGCTTTCTTCCTTTGACGAAGAGCATAAATTCCAGCCAAGAGTATCAGGAACACAAGAACTGAACCACCAATTACTACTCCAACGATAAGGCCTACCTGTGATGACTTTTTTGATCCTGAGATGTAATTACTAACATGTTAGACAAAGATGCTTCATCGGAAAATGTATAAAATTACTAGAAGCTAGCTCCTTGTAGCTGTGAAAATAATGAAGGTTACCTTCGAAACAACAATATTGTTCGTCGATGAAAAAGAATGGTCCAAAATATTCAATCTTAAAAGGTTGGCGGTTGAGTAGGAAACCTATTCTAGAAACTGATGATCGATTGAAAGAATCTTGACCAGAAGGAAATATTTGAAGTGGGAGCTGTAGGTAAGAAAAAACGTTTATAGTTGGATTGTTAATGATGACTGACTCAACCGGAAGTCCATTGGAGAGAAAAGCAGACATCAGTGACCCATAAAGGGCGCTGTAATATGTTGAATTTTGTAAATCCGTGAAGGAAAAGGAAAAGAAGTGAAGGGTTCCAGTGTACGGATGTGAGCATTGACAGTTAGTACTCAATACTTTATCTCTACTGCAAGACATCGCGCCACATTTACTCGATGGCAAAAGATTATTGTTATGCCTCTCAATAGAACAAAATCTTGCTGTTGCTTCGTTTGTGTTGCAAACTGGATTACCAACAAGTCTGACAGAGACAGAAAATTGTAACTTGGCAGCTGAAGTTGTACTAAATGATGACAAGAATATGAACTTCACATGAAATTGCAAGAATTGAATGATTACGAAAAGATAAGCCTACGTTAGCTCCAAGTTGTAATCTGTCTTTTCCCGAAAGTCGGTGATGGAATTATTCTGCAAATCAACTGTCAAGTTGCTGCCGTAGCTATTGCCAATATCCAAAGTTCCGCTCAAGTTATTGTTACTGAGCACCCTGATTGAAAAAAACTTACGGCTAAGAGTTCTGTGGAGAAAAATGTGGCAAACTATATCAGGGGATACAGCAGAGAATCCGAATTTCGTAGATTTGAACTTACAAAGTCTCTAATTGAGGAAGTCCGAAGATGTTGACAGGAACTTGTCCTTGAAGTGTAGTATTTTCCATTCTTCTGCAATTTAAGTATCAGTTAGCACAAAAATGGGGTTTATGCTACAACTTTTAACAATGGATCGGATCTACATGCATCAAAACAATTCAGATAACGTGAGCACACACAACTAGAAGACATTTTGAAAGATACAAATGACCAATATTTTCAAGTTTTCTGAACCCGAAATGAAGATTCTTAGGAAAAACGAAATGGCCTTTACTAGAAAACTAGAAAACTAGTGGGAGAGAGAAGTCGAAGCCTTCTAGCAAGATGTTAGCAATCTCATGTGCACATGTTTGAGGAGAGAGAGAGAGAGAGAGAGAGAGATACAATGTCGTCAAAGACTGGAGACTTGAGAACCATTGTGGAACTTCTGATGCATTGAAACTGTTATTGCTCATATCCCTGCAAATTGTTGTGAGTCAGCCAGGCAACTGAGACTAACAAATGATATCATGTGAACGCCAATAATGAGACATACAGGAAAAGAAAACGTAAAAGGAGCTGAACAATTTATGACGAGTGTAAATCTCAACCAAGTTTCTTATGGACGAAACTTCAGAAATATAAATATATGTCCACCATATTTGCGCAGATGTTGGAGAGTTCCTATTCTGATTAACGGATACTGTTAAGATGCATTGAGTTTACAGATTGGAATTATTGGTACCGACTTACACATAGTATAGGACGTTCATGCTTGTGAGGTTGGGAATATTCCCGTTGAAGTTATTATTAGACAAGTACCTGCAGAGGATAAACGCCAAACAAACTACTGTAAGAATTTTTTCACATTACGCTTGTGAGTGGGTTGGGATCATTTGCTTACAGCTCACTTAGATTTCTAAGGTTCCTGAGATTTGAAGGGATAGATCCTTGAAGAGAATTCCAATCAAAGCGTCTGTGTATGAGACAAGATAATCATCACAGGTTCCAGAGGAAGCTCAGTGCAACCAAGTATCATAGTAAGTCACAAATATTTCAGAGATACTCACATGACCTCCAATGTCTGTACGGATCCAAGAGAAAGGGGTAGGTTTCCAGTGAGCTTGTTGTTGTCAAATATCCTAAAGCAAAAGAAGTGTGTGATTAATGAGAGATGAAATCAAGATGAATTGTAAGATGATAAACAGTAAAAGACACAAATGTAAAAATATTTTGTTTACAGAAATGATTGGATTTAGACAGATCGAAACACAACTATTGCACGGGCACGGCAAACTCACGCGTGTATGAGGCTCATATTTGAACTGAATAGTTGAGCAGGGATCGGCCCTGAAAGCTGATTATTCGACAAATGGCTGCAAATAATGTAAAGAAATTCTATTGAGTCACGTTGAAGAAAAATAGAAAAGATAAACTGAAAATCAGGACAAGGGAGATATCATACAAGTGTCGAGCGCGGAGTAGCAAATCCAAACCAGGCGTAGTGTCATTAGAGACGGGAATGGAACCACTAAGCTGGTTCATGCTCAGGTCAAGCCAAGACAGCCGTGATAGGTTGCCGATAGAGGGTGGAATCGGCCCACTAAAGCTATTAGAGTTCAAAGATCTGTAAAATGAACAAAATTCAGTCCCTAGCCAGGCAGCCTCATTCTGAAATCACCGCTTGGAAGACGGAGAGTATTGTGCAGTAGTAATAAGTAACATGCTAATGAAAATCGCAACAATTCCAGAAAACATCTTCAGAAGTTAATGCTAAACATCGAATTTGCACACCTTTTAGGACAACTACAAAACCTTCTTGCAAAGTAAAAAGAATATTTGACAACCGTGCTCCTTACATATATACAAGCTGATGGAGAGATCCTACTGAATCCGGAATGGGACCGAAAAAGCTGCACCCAACCAAAATTCTACGTACAATGAAAGAAGTAATTCAATGTCAGTGCTAATTCATATGTTTGTCTGGTTGAAGCATGGGAAAAAAAGTAAGCTCTTTCTTACAAAACTGTGAGGTTCTTCAGGTTCCCTATGGAAGACGGAAGAATCCCTTTAAGACCAATGTTATTGGAAAGATCCCTACGTCCAGAAGCAATATATCATAAAATTCAGACAGTAATCAATTCTATTGTTGAACGTGACTGAAACTAAGACCATAAAGTCAAAAAGGAAGGATCAAAATCCAGAATGGTTCTTATGAATTACTCTTATATTAACATATTTGTAATGAAGCATGAGATGCTACAATGTCAGAACCTAGAAGCAAACAACAGAAATGGGAACATACAATAAGCTTAAACCAGTCAACGATGAAATGTCACCGAACTCGCTGCCTTCCACACCCGTTCCTGCCAACATCCTGCAATTGAAGTGCTCATATTAAACACATAAAATAGGAAATGAATAACTCCAGAGAAGCATCATAGCGTTAAAAGGCCGACTCACAAGGAGGTCACACGTGTATCGGTACAATTAATGCCATCCCATTGGCTTCCACAAGGATCTCCACCCACCCAGTTTGGTGGCAGGTTTTTCCAGCTAGCTTTCAGAGCGTTTAGAGCAGCAACTGCAAGAGAGATTTAATAGTGGATTTTAAAGTTGTTAAAGACATAAATATTGTACATATTCAAATTCTATTTGGAAAATGTTATTTAAATCCAGGTTTTCTATATATGAGAGCCCACTCCGCCTTTAAATACAGCAACAGCTATATCCAAATCTTGAACACACTCCATACGGGGAGTATCTATACAAGGGCTAATTCCACCCCGGAAAATCAGAGACTAAATGAGAGCCAAAAATAAATTCAGTCTCAATGTCTCATTCTATGGTGACATTACGTTCTTTTGTGGCTTCTTGATTGTAGCATATATTAACATTTTAAAAGGAAATATTAGATAACCACATGCCCAAATGTATAGATATGAGATGTCCACACATGTGGCCAACTTTCCATGAATACATGCATACACAGATCAACATTCGAGGATCCATTTGACAGGTAACTGTGCAAAATTCATGGAACAGGTGCCATTATCAGACAAAAGTAATTAGTAAACCTCCCAGAATCTAAGAATTTTGCATGTCTAGGCTTACTTCAACTAACCAAGATCATAAAATTTAAATTAGAAAAGAAAAAGAAACAAAAAATTGCATATAGAATTTGAAACAACATGTGATCATGGAAAAACTCTTACAATCACCAGCATCTGTGACCGAGAATATAGCCATAATCCGAGTGCAAACAAGCAGCAAGCAGATCAGAACTCTGCAACTCATTTTCCAGACACTTACCATATTCCCTATACTCATTCTAAAACTGATGAGAAAACCTATGTTTCTTGAAAACAGAAAGAGGCTTAGGTGACAATTTCCCTCCTAATTGTTTGACCATAATGCCTAACCAGACACAGAACAAGAATAAGTCCAAAATGACTCAGTCTCCAACTTATTGCAACAGTGTTAAAATATACCATAAACAATGCTTATTTTGTGTCTCAATATAACGGCCCCCAGCATAAGACAAATCAAATCATTCTTAGGAGGTTTCCGATTTAAATACTCGATAATCACTATTATCTACATAAAATAGACCCCACATAAATCCCATCACATTTATTTTTCACCTTCTAAAAATGGTAAGTTAAATCCATAAGCGTGTTTTTACCTTCCACCCTGTATCATACTTGTCTTTTGCCAACTTGGCCCTACAAGAATGGACAACAAGAAATGATAACATTGATAAATACCAACCTTAACAATAACACATTAGCAGCATAAAAATGGGACCTTGGTCAAATTAGTGAAACTTTGATTCAAACTCTATTCAAATAAACATATATTGAGTTTCTTTAGTTTATTGAGAAGGGGGAATCTTTAAATTAAAGGGGAAAAAAGGGTTGCCGGCCAAAATTGAAAATCAATTTCTTTCAAACTCACGCCACCCGGTTGACATAGATAGCATTTTAAATATTTGTTATTTAGTACCCATGCGAGCTCATGCCTGCAATTTTCTTCCTTTGGCGAATCTTTCTTTCATGGTTCTAAGGCCAGCACGCTTCAATCAACCAGGAACGGACAAAAATACGAGCGCGAAAAGAGCTCAGAAATCGAAAGTGAACATTTGGCTTTATGTCCAGGCCATTATTTTCATTTTTTTAGCATTTCATGATTAAAAATATTTTTTTTTTGTTCTTGCATGAAAATTAAAATATATGTATTTTGATTACGTAGAAATGATGATTTATGAAGAGTTGAAAACGAAACTTCTTTGAATTGTGTATTTTAACGTAAGAAGAGACCGAAACTTCCGTGAATATGTTTAGTTTGATATTTTCAAAACAATAAAATACTTTGTCAAAGAGAAGACAATAAAATGCAAATGCATGTTAAATTATGTACTTTAATCTTAAAATCGTAATTTGTGGTCTTATTATTTTTCATGTCTTTGTACTATATATAATTAACATACTATTGTTTAATGCATTATTGACTTCATTACTTTCTTTGGCATATCATATTATTAAGATTGAAAGACTAATTTAATTTCTTATGTGGGTTAAAATAGTGAAACATCATATGAAATATTAGGAGTATCTTTTTTATCGAAGGTTGAATCGATCATCAGAAGAAGGATTAGGTAAAAAATTAGTCTAGTTTGGATAAATTAACAAAACAAAATATTAAGTTTTTTTTTTAATTATTATTATTATTATTGTTTTATCTAAAAGGTTATGCATATTTCTAATTAAGAAAAATTCAATATCTAGCAACAGTAGTTGATTACCCTATTCACACTTCCATACTGTATATAAAGTATGAGACCCTTATGTCACAGGCCTAGTACATTCCTAGAACACTAGTTATTAAGAAGGAAGGATATTCCACCATATAAGATGATTCAGAAACTCTTCCTAATTGATGTGGAATAGAGACCCATCATTTTCTCCTTTGCACAACCCATGACTCTGTGTTGCGTGGGCCAGTCATACCTTGGCAAATATACACGAGTCCCACTTCTGGGCATTGATAGGTTCTCGCTCGGATACCACTTTGTCATGAGCCCAATCCACCTCTAGAAAACTGATTACTATGGATGAAGGATAAGCCACTATATAAGATGTTCCAGGAACCCTTCCTCAACCGATGTGGGATGGAGATCTGTTATACTTAGGTGCATTATTTTGGTGATGTGTTTTCATGTGATTTTGCCTAAAATGCCCCTTCATATTATCTTATCCTAATAATCATCTACAACCCGATAAAAAGTCATAATCCACTAATTTATCACTTTATTTTAAATTGTATATATAATTATATTAAATATATTAATCATATTTTAATTATTAATTACATACAAATCAAGTTTGTCTTATACTTAATATATATATATATATATAATATATTGATTAATTTATGCACACGCACCGAGTGTGCACTAAACGTTAGTTTAAATTATGTAGAAGCAAGCTAACTCATTTCATATCTGATATGCTTGTTCAATTTACATACATATAATCACTTTATTTTAAGCTAAAGTACATTATTGAATTATCTGCATATTTTAATTAAGTTATTATTTTATCTATAACTCAGCACTTAATATATCAATTTTTAAAAATAAAATATATTCAATATATATTGTCGGTAAATATATTGATATGGTCCAAGAATCGGATCAGGGATGTAACGCCCCGGGACCCCTACGAACAAACGGATATACTAGCACTGAATCCCGGAACGCTACTCGCGGACGAACTGACTAAAAACTTTAAAACAGAAAATCTAACAACTCATTCATAACTTAAAACCCAACAGCAGAAACTAACTAAAACATAAACATAAAATTTCATTAGATCAAAACTAAATATATCAAAATCTCAATGTCATTACAATCCAATTGCTCAACCAACTAACGTAATATTGTTCAAAATACAACCATCCGTACCACAGTGCACGATTCATCTTACAAAATAGAACTAAATATATAATTTCCAAAAGATAGAATGTCTCGACTCATCAAGACTTACTTACTTCGACTAGGTACCTATAAAATTTTAAAACATGAAATCATGAGTCCACTGACCCAGCGAGTTTTGTGACATAAGATAAGAATGATGGCAATGGGAATAAGATTAAGTTGAGAAGACAAATGAAATCATGCCATGAATGGGTTAGGCAATAAAGAGAGACGAACAAAATATTATAACGAAATAGAAGTTCCAAAATTTCTAACACATTCACGTTATCAAACATATAAGGCAGAAACGAACATTTGGTAGGTCTATCAACCTTGTAACTTCAACAAAACATACCCCTTGTCCCTCCAATTTGCATACTCAAGTGGCCACTCAAGTTACACACAAATCAAACTTTGAAACATGATTGACCGCGTGTTTCGGAATAACCGTTTGGAATTCTAAACTTTAGAATTCCTCCGGGCTATTCTCTGAACAGGAATTTCAGGAGTTTGAATTGACAATCCGATATTGCCCAACTCAAATCACCTAAGAATTACCTAGGGCCCAACTTATCATGCACATAGGTTTGGAGCAAACAAATGAACGTAAACGAACTTATAGAGTCTAATTCAAGCACATATAATCATATCAAACGTATTCAAAGAACGAAGATTCAATTATCGAATAGGTTCAATGATTGGATTGAAAATTGGACCACGAACTATGGAAAAATCATTTTGAAATATTAAAAGAGTTCAAAGAAGTGAAATACAAGATCTGGGTTCGATCAATAAGGTTGAAACGTTACAATTTCGCTACTGGAATGGGCGCTCGAGAGCGCAGTTGGGCGCTCGAGCACCGAAATAGTGAAAATTGCCTCGGGTTTGGGTGCTTGAGCGCTCAAATGGGCGCTCAGGCGCTCAAACGCGAGTTTGCTACTGGAATACTGGCGCCGGGGCGCTCGGGCAACCAAAATTTTTATTTTTATTTTTTATTTATTTTTTTTTTTTTTGAAAACTTCAGAATTTTTTCAACACTTTTTGTAAAAGAAGTGCTATTAAAATCTAAGCCTAAATAATTTTAAAAATTAAAGGAAATGACAAAAATCAAATTTTATCAAATTTCATTTTCTTTAGTTTTTCAGTTTTTTATTTTTCCTCAAAATTTAACTCTATTTTCCAGTAAATAATCTGAGGTCTTTTATTTGTACTTTGATCATAAAATTTTAGATTCTCAAATTTTAAGAGTTTATATAGTTTTAAGTTTTATAAACCAATTTTTAACGTCTTTACGATCTATTCAATTTGTCCATGGTTTCAAGTCCCTTCCCAAGCAACGGTATGATCAAGAGAAGATTCATAATCTTTTCGGTTCTCATATCAAAGAAATACAAGCTCACAATCATGATTCAATCGAATAATAACAATATAAATGAGCTCGTTTCATAGCAAAACATAAATACGGCGAATAAACGAACAATTGAACAACTTAAGGAAAAGAGGTGTAACGCCCCGGGATCGCTTGGCATTCCGCCTCGTGATCCAGGTCGTCACTCACGGTCGGTCAGGAAAATTTAAATCCATATAGTAACTAGAATTGGAATTCATTCATTTCATAACGTCAAAATAACATTTTTTACATGCTAGAATCCCAAATACAAATTACAATTCATTCAGTCTATACAAAAT
>JACFYI010000737.1:87413-101221 GCA_014898755.1 Handroanthus guayacan
GGGGTTGTATTGTTGGAGGTGATATGTGGGAGACCAGCAGTGGATTTACGGCTCTCAGACAGTGAGTGCAGTCTCACCTCCTGGGCAAGAGATTACATCAAAAAAGGAGAAATTAATCACATTGTTGCTCCCTATCTAAAGGGGCAAACCTCAGCTGATTGTTTGAGGTCATTTGTGCAAATTTCTGAGGAATGTTTGCACAATGATCCAAGAAAAAGGCCTACAATGGCTCATGTGGTGTCACAGCTTGAGCTCCTTCTTGATCAAAGTGAAAGAACTATTTTGATGCCGACAGAGATAACCAGTGCCAGTGATGAAACTATGCAATCTACATTGTCATCTGAAGACGAACAGAATGTCTCAACTCTTCCCAGGAAAAAATCCAGCAGCAAATTAGTCCGAAATGTTGGGGTTTCATCTGGAGGAACGCCTCATAAGAGAAAAAACACTTCTGATAACAAGCCTCTATGGCTTTGGCCGTGGGAGGCTTTCTGGAATAAGGTAAAATTGTTGAGGAAGAAAGACATACTGCTTCCAGGTGCACCTAATTGCCGTCTATTCACAATATCAGATATTCTAGCATCCACAAAAAATTTTGATGACAGCCTCATCATCACAAGTGACGATTTTTACACAGTGTATAAAGGTCTCATCAAATCTTTCCCAACAAAAGTTGCAGTAGTGCGAGTTAAATGTGCACTTGAGGATAAATTTTACAACATTCGTGCAGAGATAGAAATGCTTTCACAGGTCAGCCACCCAAACCTTGCCTCTGTGATTGGATATTGTTACTATTCAAAAGAGATGATCATCGTCTATGATTATGTGGGCAACAGCATTCTCTGTGACTACCTTTACAACACCAAAACAGTTTTGTCTTGGAAGCATAGGCTTCAGATTTGCATTGGTGCAGCACAAGGACTCAAACATCTTCACAATGAATTGATAATTCATCGGGACGTGAGACCTGCCAATATTTTCCTGTCTATGAATGGGGTTGCAAAGGTTTTAAGCTTTGGTTTTCATAGTTTAGGTCCCTTGGCTAATCTCCAAGGAGCTGCTACAACGGCAGAGTACTTGCCACAGGGGACTCAGTACTTAGCGCCTGAGTTCTTTAGTTTCGGAAAGTTGACTGAAAAATCAGACGTTTACTCATTCGGGCTCGTTCTGTTGGAAATGGTCTCCGGCACTAGGACAATCAATAACAAGAAAGATCAACGTGATCATTATCTACCTGATCACGTGAAAAGAAGCATCGAAAGAAAAACCCTTCATCAGATCATCGATCCACGTCTAAGGGGGAATATAGCAGCAGCATGTTTGAGTGAATTCCTTAAGGTTGCCCTGAGATGCTTGGTTGACCAGCCAACAAGTAGGCCATCCATGGACAACATCGTACAGGGCCTGGAATCAGCACTGGAAGCACAAGTGACAGCAGAAGCAGAATCTCTTAAGAATATCGAAAGTCCAAATTTGCGTGATAGGGCATTTGATTTGCGGAATGTCTACGTAATTATCATTGCTTGAATGTACAAATTTTCCTTACAGTAGTGTCATCCTGAATAGGGTCTTTGATGGTGTCGCAAGACTTGAATACGATAAATCTTCTGTGGGTACGTAGGTTTCTTATTGTTATACCTGAAATCCATTTGGTTTTATTTTCTTTCTCAATTTCAACATTTTGATTTTTTTTTTCCTTCTTGTTTTTGTTTGATAGAAATGTATTTGAATTTGTAGTGTTAGTAACGAAATTGATTTACTAAAGTAACACTGAAAAATAGTTTCATAATTAAGAAAGAAGTTATTATAAGAAAGTATATATATAGTTGCCAAAATATAAAGGAGAAAAAAAAAGGTAGAAAGAGAAAGGAAAAAAAACTATATATGAAAAGTAGATACATGTTTCCGTCCTTTGGATAAAGTAGCATTGGTTTTCGTTCTTGTGAGGGAGGTGCGGGTTTGATCTCCAATGATAGCGTGTGGGCTTTTGTTTATCGCATAGACTATAGTAGTTTAGAAAATTTGTCTTGTCTAGTTCATGTATTTGATTTGATCTTTCAAATGTACTGATGTAATTATATGGATGTAATGATTGAAGGTAATTGAAAGTAAATACTGCATACGAATCACGTATGAATCATGCTTTCAACATAATGCGAAAATTATTCGTTTTCCGGATTTATTCACAGAAACTTACCCGTTTCAGATTTTAATAGAACTCGAATCACTGACTACAAATTGTCCCTTATTTTTAATCCTAGTTTGATTTGAATCACCGTTCTTGACTGTCTCTTCGATCCGGATTAAATCACCAATTACGGAAAATAATCCGATTATCCACAACCCAAATACCAATAGTAATCAGTTTCTAATTCGTTATTACAAACTCTCTTTTATTACAACACATGTAGAGAGAGAATGTAATAATATAGGTGAGAGAATATTTTCTTTAGGGAGAGAAAAACATAGAGAGGGGAGAAAGAGGGAGAATTCTGTAGAGAGAGATTTTCATTCCCGTAGGAATTCTTTTCTGCAGAGAAATTAAATTCTACATTCTCTCTCCTGATTTCTTACATTACCCCCCACTTCTCCTAATTAGTGGAGGAGTAGTTTTTAGGGAGTTATCCCTAATTTAAATATTAACTACTCCCTCCAAATTAATATGGGTCGGGTCAGCTTTTTTGGGCGACCCAGATCCAAACCCATTTTTCCAACAGTAATTACTTCTCTTTAAAAGAAAGAAAAGAAAAGCGAATATATGGGCTTTTAGGAAAAGCAGAACTCAATTCAATCCAACAATTAATTTCTTATACAAATTTCAATTTGGAGGAAAAATAGGTCAGGTCTTTTGAAGGAAAGCAATTACTTAAAAGTAAAACTGACAAGTAAAAATGGCTTAATATTTCCTCACGACAAAGGAATAGTAAATATGACATTGCTCATTCTAAAGCCAGTGATTTTACTGAATTTTGTTATGGCTTGGCAAGGGTTATTCAGTTGTACTCAATGGCAGTTTGTTATTATACTCTTTTGGTTTAGTTTGGGACTAGAGGTTATTGGGGGTTTGGGTTATGAATAGTTTGAATGGCAGTTTATAAAGGGAAAATAGGATTTGTGGTTATGTTTACTTTGATGGTTTGTAATAGTCTGATAAACTGAATTGTAAGGGGTGTTTAATGGTTTGGTGTAGAGTGGATTAATTGTTAAATTACCAAAATTGCCCTCATTAATAAATTACTTTTAATTATATATTGTGCGGCAGCACATGGAATTGCGTCGTGGCATAATTCGTTGAACCTTTTCTTTTTTAATAAAATTCGTAATGAATTGCGCCAAAGCGTATTCTTTTTGAGACCCGGCACGAGCGCTCAGTAGATAAGCAAAATGCTAAACTTACCTCAACAACACATTAGCAAACGCCAAGGCTCATTGCTGAAGAGCTTTGACTTGAAATCGTCTGATAAAAAAAATTATGATTATATTTAGCAAACAGCTCAATGTTATTGTGCCTTGATATAAACTGGTTTGCAGTCTTCAAAACATGGTTTTCCTTCGTGTGCCAAGGCTCATCATTGAAGCGCTTTGACTTGAAATCGTCTAAGCTAATTTAACAATGGCATTCATGTAATTTTTTGAACAACTTGGACATAAAAGTAAAAAAATCATGAAGGTTTATTTTAACCCTTTACAAACTGTCCAAATTCAAGAGTTCAATTAATCCTTCATTCACCATTTCTCACCCAGGTTCAAGTGTTTGGCCCGAGTTTCTTGCCTTTCAAAGTAAACAAAGGGTTAAGGGGATTTAAATACCCCAAACCCATGTTATCCTAGGAGGTAGACACAGCGATTGTTGGTGCATCATAAATAATGTCTAATATAAAAATTAATAGATTAATGAATAAAAACAAAACAGAAATTGAAAATAATGAATAAATATGTTATTTTGCAAAATACATGGTGACTATTCATTTGGATGCTTATTAGTATGTCGCCATCGTATGATCCTATATCTTCCACCCCTGTGTTATGTACAATTGTCTAATTTTTCATTGGCTTGCGAAGCAAAATCATGCATAATTGATAATGTTTTAAAAAATGGACCAATGATAGAATTGGTAACTTCACTAATTACAGATTTGACTGGTTCAATCGATACAACGTCATAAATATATTCAATATAAATATAATATCTGTATTAATAAAAATATTATAAAAATTTCAAAATAATAAGAATAAAAATTTTTTGGCATACGGTACAATATTTTTTATGAGTTGTATTTCATCAAAATATTCAAAATACAAATTTAAATTATTAAATTTAAGTGCAAAAGTTAAAAAGTACAAAATTTAAGTAAAAAAAATAAAAATAAAATAAAACTAGTTGAACTGATGACCCATTTTTTTGGTTTTTGACCGGTTTTGACTTGTTCACACTGGTTTACTCTAATTTTTATAACAATTGGTTTTTTCTATCTAACCAACCCGAAAAGCCCATCGATACCTAAACTAGTAAACTTTGTGTTAATAAGATCACAAATTCTCGTGCTTAATGATAAAAATGCAAGTGATGAAAAGTCGTAATTAGTGTGTTGAAACATGAAATTGCAGTTTTTTCCTTTTTTCTTTCTTTCTTTTTTTTTTTTTTTTTTTTTTTGGTGTGTTCCACATCTAAATTTTAAAAAGTATCTATATACTAAGATTTACATATGACTAAGCGTATGTATTACAAATCTCATAAAAATATAAATAGTTCACAATTCCACTTATAGCTGAACAATAATTGTTACCAACAAAAATTCTTATTAAAGAAAAAAAAATTGTTACCAACAAAAATTCCCAAAAACTCACACACAAAACAAACACAATCTCAAAAAAATTGGGTCATTTCATATGTAATCATTATATCTTTTTCATATAACACGATACACCAAATAACACATCATCTTCGTTTTAATTTTCCCATAATCGACTTTATCTCACTTTTTATTAAAAAACTAAATTTATGAAATAGCATTGCATCCGATCGCAGTCAAATACTCCTTCCCCTGTGGTTCAATTATGCTGCTTTGAAGTGATTCAATTTTTTTTCATATAATAAATAAATAAAATATAATAATATTAATAAATACCATATTATAAATTTTATACATATGATGCCTATCCACGAAATAAAACATCTAATGCATGTATAAAATGATGTGCTCAGTGAGGTACAAATTAAAATGAATAATTCAAAGTGCTCCACTCATCATTCCAATTAAGTGTGTCTCTTTCTTTCTCTCTTAATTATTCTGGGCAAGTTTTTAAAACTGCCCGAAAAATGCTTCTATTTTCAACATGATTCTTTTAGCTCTAATTAACATCGTCACCATTTTATTTCAATAAAAAAATATAGAAAAAGAAAGAGTCAAAAGTTCTAACTTCTACTATAAAACTTATAAATTAAAACGATGGTAGTTCCCAGTTGTTTGTGACTAATATTATGTCAATCATTACCTTCAAACTTCGAATTATTTACATACCACTAAACTTATTGATTGGGGATAAGGCCTAGGGAGGGGGGATTGGGATGTAGGTATCATTAAATATTGATGTGGGGTAGCCAGAATATCTTCCAGAATCAAGATCAAGAACACTTATGAGTAAGGTCCGCATCTTCCTATTCGGGTTTTGGAAAGACCCAACCTAAACCTACAATGATCCGATGGATATAACCAAGGTCAAAGTCAACAGCACTCATGAGCGAGGTTCTTGTCTTTCCAATAGAGTCTCAGGAGAATCCAAACCCGACCTACAATAACCAAAAAAGCGCAACCTAGGTTAAAGATCGTAGATCTATTTTGTGAGGGACAACAAGATGGTGCCATGTGAATTTATAAATGGGTTGGTTGCTAGCTTGCTAAAAAATACCCTCACATTCTCGTTACCCAAGGAGGATCAATTATCAAATACAAGTTCACACTGACCTCACTGTAAACAGAATTAAGAACCTAGTTTTTTCTTATTTCTCTTTAAGTATTCAACGTCATCGTTGTAATCACATGTGTAAATTATTGATGGGATCTCACTGTAGTATTGAGTGTTCACTCATGTATAAAAAGTCTCATCAAGACCTCTTATTATTTATCATGATGTCTTATGCTTATCAAACTTATTACTGCTTTAAAATTAAAAAAAGTAGAATTAAATTAGTAAATTTTGTTTTATTCTTTTAAAATCAAAAGTGAATAGTGTAATTTCATTCTTCTTTGTTATAATAGTTCCTTATGATTAGTCAAATATATATTTAACATGAAATAAAAGCTTATAGCAAAAACTTTTAATTCCTGGGCCAACATTATGACAAAATTATCATAAACTCAAACATTGTGCAAATTATTGTGTGAATGCTACATATTTTATGCTATCCAAATTTAAGAGAGAGAATTAATCAGGTCGATTTTTTATTTTAAACAACATTCTAATATTCGTTGGATTCAGTTATGTTTCAAGAAGTATAAATCTTATAGATGGTTGAATCATATTCGATTATACATACATTGTTTACATATCACTAATTTGACCCACACCCGATTCATTTACGGCCCTAGCTCCAATATATGTTATCTTCTTTAGATCATTGACAGGACAATAAATAGGCTCCATGTTTGGGTCCTATTCACCATTCTTCTCCAAGCCACTAATCATTCTTCCACCTGAAGTTCTTTTCTTGCCCTTGAAACATATACTTTGCTAAATTTTTTAAAAAATTAAGCCCATTAAACATCAAATTTTAACTTTTATAGCACTCACATTCATTATTAGATACAAAAATATTATCAGTCGATGATTGTGAATCGAAATTTTGTTCTTATGAAAAAAGTCTAAAAAATCTTAGAGAGAGAGAGAGAGAGAGAGACTTATAAACTACGCATCAAAACTCTTAACTTTCATGATATTTGATAAAATTAACTTGACATCATCAGTGCATTTTCTAATGAATTTTTATTTATCTTTTGAATTTTGTTTTCTTTTTCTTTTCTTTTTTGTAACTTTTCTTTTTCTTTTTCTCATTAGTAGGAGCCCTAGACTCAAATAGCTTAAGAGGATTAGGTAAATCGTACGAATCAATCTTTTTTATTTTTATTCTTTTAAGAAGATGACAATAAATTAGATAGCCACATCAGCCTTCCGTTAGGTTAAACTAACGAAAACACCATTTATGTCATAAAATCATATCTTGTGGTACCAAATGTGTATGTGTTGAAAACGATGGTACCAAATTTGTCAAGGGATATATCCCATTGCACCAAAAATGAAATTTTCCCATTGTTTGATACATTATTGACTTCATTACTTTCTTTGGCATATCATATTATTAAGATTGAAAGCCTAATTTAATTTCTTTTGTGGTTTAAAATAGTGAAACATCATATGAAATATTAGTAGTACCTTTTTTATCAGAGGTTGAATTGATCACCAGAAGAAGAATTAGGTAAAAAATTAGTCTAGTTTGGATAAATTAACAAAACAAAATATTAAGTTTTTTCCTTATTATTATTATTATTATTATTATTATTATTATTATTATCCAAAAGGTTATACATATTTCTAATTACGAAAAATTCAATATCTAGCAACAGTAGTTGATTACCCTATTCACACTTCCATATTGTATATAAAGTATGAGACCCTTATGTTACAAGCCCAACATATTCCTAGAAAATCGGTTATTAAAAGGGAAGGATACTCCACTATATAAGATGGTTCAGAAACCCTTCCTAATTGATGTGGAACAGAGACCCATTATGTTCTCCTCTGCTCAACCCACACCTTTGTGTTGTGTGGGCCCCCTTAGGCCAGTCATATCACAGCACATATAAATGGGTCCCACTTTTGGGCATCGATTTGATTTCGCTCATATGCCACTTTGTCATGAGCCCAATCCACCCCTAGAAAACCGATTACTATATATGGATGAAGGATAGGCCACTATATAAGATGTTCCAGGAACCCTTCCTTAACCGATATGGGATGAAGACCTGTTATACTTAGGTGTGTTATTTTGGTGATGTGTTTTCATGTGATTATACCTAAAATATCCCTTAATGTTATCTTATCCTAATAATCGTCTACAACTTGATAAAAAGTCATAATCCACTAATTTATCTCTTTTTTTTTAAATTGTATATATAGTTATATTAAATATATTAATCATACTTTAATTATTAATTACATACAAATCAAGTTTGTCTTATACTTTAATATATATAAAATATATATTGATTAATTTATGTACACGCACCAAGTGTGCACTAAACGATAGTTTAAATTATGAAGGAGCAAGCTAACTCATTTCATATCTGATATGCTTTTTCAATTTACATACATATAATCACCTTATTTTAAGCTAAAGTACATTATTGAATTATCTGCATATTGTAATTAAGTTATTATTTTATCTATAACTCAGAACTTAATATATCAATTTTTAAAAATAAAATATATTCAATATATATTGCAGGCAAATATTTTGATATGTTCCAAGAATCGGACTAGGGATCAGAAGATAAAATCTTGGATCTTGACTCAAAATGCAGCTAACCTCGATTGAGTGCTCTTTACTTGATGAGAATTCTCTCTAGTGCTATATATTGTCTGTGAAAAATTGAGTGATCCTTCATCCGATCCTTGGACAACATCATTTTGGTGATGTCTATAGGAACGAAGGTCATGTGTCTTTTTCTAAACCCCTCGACTATGAGAGCTTATGATGATACCAAATTTATCTTACATCAAAAGAGTCGAAAGACTTAAAATAGTTTATAAGCTATCTCCCTTCTCTCACCCTTTGACAAAACCTCCCAGTACCACAAGTGTTGGCGGAACAATACCTCGAAACCGATGAGCATTCCATGTCGGTGATAAATTTGAACATCATATATATATATATATATATATGTATAAGCTTGACAAAATATCATTATCTTTAAATATTGTGAATTACTTGAAACACTTTACAGCCTATTCTCTTTTTATGAAAAGGATAAAACATATAATTCTATAAACCATTAATTCATCCTTTTTTTAGTCCTAGAAAGGTGCACGTGCGTTGCAGTATTTTTGTTATATTTAAAATGTGAATTTATGTTTATTATATTTATAATAATTTAAATGTCATTATTTTATTTATTTTATGGATTCAAATAATTCTATACGAAATAATTGATAAAGTAGGTTAATTTTTGCTAACCAATAATCGCAATAATTTATTTAGCCAATATGAAGAGTACAATCTTTATTAGCTTGTATATAAATTTATCAATAAATATTTTTTTTCTTTGGTTTTTTCATGTATATTACATACCTTGCATTGTTTCTGCATTGTCGTTGTTACATTTTGGGCAAGTTGCTCTATCACCGGTCTTAAGGACTGAGGCCATGCGTTTTTTTGCACGAATCATACCTTACATATGACTTATTTTCCACTCTCTCAATAATTCTTTTAAAACAATAAGTTGTATATGGTAAAAAATTAATTAAAAATTTAAACTCGATGTCACTATAAAACTCCCCCTCCCCCCCAAATGTAGGTTACCTTAGATAGTGAGTCTTTGTTGTAAATCAATTCATGCAGGGTCACTGCTTTTGTTGCTTTCATACTACATTTCATTGTTTTCTCATATATTTCCAATGGGTCATGATTTTCTTGAAACGTGCGTAAAATTTAAGAAATATGTGTGATATTGAATATTGAATTTGCATAGTGGTGCTTTGTGTTATTTGACACTTACCATTTTTGGAGCCAATCACATCATTTCTTGGTTTTATTTGCAATATTGATGCAAAAGTTGTTTGCAGCTGTCATGATCGGAGTTTGATGGATAATTTGTTGTAATTCTTCTCCCCCATTCTTGGCCATATCTTCCCAAAGGCATACTAAGATAAGATGAAATTTGCATAAAAAGTAGACACTTTTGGTATTAGTTTAGTCATTAGTTGAATTTTCTATATTGTTAAATATATTACTTACTCTTTGTCTATGATTGTTACTTTTCTAACAGCTTTGAATGCTCCCCTTGATGTGGTTGTTATCTTGCATTGCTTGACTTTGACGAGTATTCCCCAAACATTTACAAAAGGAATGTTTATATTATTTAGGATCAAACGAAAATACTTATTACTTAAATAAATTTAAAAAAAAATAAAGAAATATGTCTTGCCAATAAAGTTTTCGTTGTGAATTTTGATATTTATATTTTTGAACTCCATGAAATCATAAGCGAGGTTGTTATCTGTGATTGGTTCTAAAGATTCTTTCACATTTACAAGGGCGATGCCACATTGTGGCTAGTGGGGTCACTTGACCCCATTCATTTTTTTTTAAAAAGGAATTCTTGTATATGTAAATAAATTATTTTCTATATATAAATAAATTTAATAATAGATAAATCCACTTTTTTGCCCTGCTTTCTTTTTTATTCTTGTTGACCTCACTTATGACTTAACCCACCTTTTTGTTTTTTTTGACAAACCCTAGCCTCACTTTTCTTCTTCATCTATTCTCCACTTTTTTTACTATTGTATTTCTAAAGTTGAACCCAATTTAAAATTTTCTTGTTATCAGATATTGAAAAATTAGAGGATGGAAAAATATTTCAAAAGAAAATCGAAGGTATTAGAAGAATCATTTCTAATTGAAGAAAGTAGTCAAGAGTGTTTGAAACACAATCGAGAGGTGATCAATTTTGAAAATCTTCCTTCAAAACCTGGGCTATGCAAGAAAATTATAGATTACCATCTAAATGATCGAAACGAAATACGAAAATGGCATATGCAAAAAAAGCCATGTCAACCTTCAAATCATACCTTTCCACATGAAAGAGATATTGGTGAGGTAATATGCCGATTTAATCCAAATTGGTTCAAATAGTCTGAAAATTGGTTAGAATATAGAATTGAAAAAGATGCAACATTTTGTTTGGCTTGTTATCATTTAGTTACATATATTGAGAAAGATGTACTTAATAGAATTAGTAATGAGAGTATTTTGACACAGTTTCAGAATATGAAAAATCGTATAGGACAATTGTTAAAAAATAATAATAAAATAAAATATTGAGAAAAGTATTTTACTTTTTCAATAATTAGTTTTTTATTTTTTAATATTTAATGTTTGACCCCAGTAATTAATATTTCTGGAGTCGCCACTGCACATTTGTGTATCTTTTTAATATCAATTTTATATTTGGATGTACGTTGAAATGCATGGGATTGCTCCTTTGAACAATTAGAATGAGTCAAGACCTATCAAAAATAAAAATTAGAATGAGTCGAGACCTATTCTTCCAATTTTTAATTATGCAAAATAACATAGTCTGACGAAACTTGTCTTTCAACAAGAGACATAACTCTTGCTTTATACGTACGTAAGAACATGATTAAAATATTATATTTGGTGATTTCATACTATAATGATTCAAGGGCATTTTTGTATATACAAAAAATGGAAGAAACCAATAAGAGATTCATACTTTTATAATTAGTATAGATATAGATATAGATATAGATATAGATATAGATATAGATATAGATGTAGATAGATATTGATATAGATATAGATTTTATACGTACGTAAGAACATGATTAAAATATTATATCTAGTAATTTCATACTATAATGATTCAAGAGCATTTTTGTACGTACAAAAAATGGAAGAAACCACTACGAGATTCATACTTTTAGTATAGATAATAATAAATAAATAATAATAGATAGATAGATATAGATATAGATAGGTATAGATATAGATATAGATATAGATATAGATAGATATACAAAAATGTTCGAAATGAGAAAAACATATTCAGTGAATAATTGAAGCCAAATTC
Source organism: Handroanthus guayacan (assembly GCA_014898755.1). NCBI lineage: Eukaryota > Viridiplantae > Streptophyta > Magnoliopsida > Lamiales > Bignoniaceae > Handroanthus > Handroanthus guayacan. The sequence continues at coordinate 99,284 of JACFYI010000737.1, forward strand.
GAATATTACCAATTTTCTCTTTAAACATATGCATATTCATTAAATATTTAATAACACACTACCAACTAAATGAAAATCTATTTTCTTTATAATTTTTCTCAGTAAATAAGTATCCTTATAATATATTATAATTTATTTAGAATTATTGTTTTTATTCATTTATTTAAATTTAAGTTTTTCAACTATTAACTTGGAATTGTAACTTATATTATTATTTTAACTGTTAGCATATTGCCCTTTCAATTATTTGGATTAATTACGTTTGACATATTCATTTTTACTACATATTATTTCTTAATATTTCTGAATGTTCATGAAATCTATCCTACAATCATTTTGATTACAGCACTCTAGGGAAAAGTTAAAAAAAAAAAACAAAAGAACAGATATTTCAATTCGTATTTAATATTCCTAGAGCTCAAGAGTATGGTTATGATTCTTTGTTCTAAAATAGTATTTTATCTCATATTTCAGGTCATAAATATATGCCAAGTGTATTTAACATTTTCTTATAAATACATAAGGTGGCGAACGCGCATAAATCCGTGCAATAGAATTGAAAATGAAAACATGAACTGGAATAGAGGATTCAAAATAGTTTGCCAATAAATTAGTCCATTGCATTGAAGATCAAAGGCTTTTTCTTTTTTCTTTTTCTTTTTTTTTAAAAAAAAATAAATTGAGCTTTCATTACAACGATTTGGCGCAAATTAGGCATAACTAAAAGCAACGAATGGCGACCGTCACAAAAGACACAAATTGGTAGTACAAGAACAACATTGGAAAAGGAGCAAGTTCCTGATGTTGTGAATAACAGGCTCAGCCTCCCAATCCAGAGTGCCACACTTAGAATGTAACATGGACACCACGTTCAAATTATCACATTCAAAGACCAGATATTCTTCAAGCTTCACATCCGCTGGCAGCCATGAGCATTGCAAAAGCCTCAGCGGGGTTCACTCCAACACATTGAACTTCCAGAGGAGACGAACCGATTTTTGATGAGATAACCGCATGGTCAGCATCTTCGTTAGTGAGGACCCGTGACTTGGAGGAACTGGATTAGTGAAAATAGGAACTCCGCTACAGCAAGAGATGTGGCTTCGTCAAAAAGAGAATCAACGACAGCTAAATTCCAACTATCACCATCGGGGTTGAGGTGCTGAAGCGAAAACTTGGAAACATGGCTTCGTCTAAAGCTACCATGTAAACAGGGAAGGATTTCATTTACAAGAAGTCCGCAGTTTGGTTACTTTCTCTGTATACGTGCAAAACTTGGAAATGAAACTGTTGGCGAAGTCTGCTGAAGCGACAAAGAATGTGCTGGAGAGACCAATGAGCCAAGTGGTCTCTGGTCTCAAGCAATGGCAATAAAGGACTTCTTCAATTTCAACAATTATGGAACCCACACAGATGATAAACAAGAAAAAGTGACATGATTACTGTAAACAGCGCCTTGCAGCTTGGATCGTATTGGCGGCGCTTCTCATACTCGCTTATACTGTACTCAGTGAACTCAGCCGTCCGAACTCTGAAGTGGTGACCGGACGAGCGAGAGGACGTATTCTACTTTATTGTCGCCTGTTCCCCTTCCTGTAGATATAAGTAAAACGCGCGTTTGTTCTCCGTTTATGCTTATCATTGAAAATTTTAGATTTTCTTTGTTTTTTCTTTTTCAAATTTTTAAGATAAATTAAATATTTTACCAAATTCGTTCTCTGTCCCTGCAGCAACTGCATGGAGGCTGATATCAGCGTCTAAAAGAAATACAGAACGCCCTCTGCTTTCTTTGTCAACCTCCTAACTTGTGGTCGATGTAAAACTAGGATAACACTCAAGTTAATTTCATCCAGAGAAGAATTCCTGAGAATTTTCAATAATGTATCTCAGTCAATTCAAAAATTTCAAGTCAACTTAGCTGAAATTTCTTTGTTCAAC
>JACFYI010000737.1:105311-116882 GCA_014898755.1 Handroanthus guayacan
ATTTACAACTTCAACTAATTCATGATCTGTCAACTGCAGGAAGAAGGTAAAATAATAGAGCCCGTCAACTCGGCTGTTTTCCCTGCCTCTAAGAGGAGCGGAATGTCTGTGTTGGCTGGCACCGGGGACATATTATGGTCAGGGATATACGTTATCACATCTACGATTGGTTTGGTAATAACAGTGGCTTTGTTAGATGCTCTGTACATAAATCCTTACAGAGTAGTGTATTGGTGGTATAAGGGACTTCTGTTTATCGCATGCATGTGTGTGAGTGTTTTCGTTTTCGGAGGTTTGGTAATTGGCTTATGGCATCTCTGGGAGAGAAGAACTTCACTTCACGAATTCAAGAACGTAGAGAATGGAAATGTGCGACAGAATGAGCCAGGGCTGGCAGGCAAGGAACAGTACTTAAACACTACTCGTTATGGTCAGAGACCGGATTTTACAGGTATGTTAGCACAGAATTTCTCTTTTTCGCTCTTTTCTGCAAATTTGTATGAGCAATTGTAAATAATGAAAGTGGAGAATGTTTGAAAATAAAAGTTAAAAGCATCAAAAAGTGACAGAAGTTGGGAGAGGATAGCTTTTAAGTTATAGCTTTTTTCTGCTTAAGATTGTAACTTATTCAATCCTCAAAGAATATCTTTCTAAAGTCGATACGAGATGCATTAACAAAAAATGACTTTTTCACTCAGACTTAGCTTATCGACTTTCTGCTGCAGGGATTTTCCAATCAGCAGCAGATCGATGGGGAAACGTTGATATAGGCGTTATAGTTTGCGGGCCTCCAACTCTTCAGACGAGTGTTGCGAAAGAGTGCAGAACGCAGAATCTCAGGAGAGGAGGGAATCATGCGATATTCCACTTCAACAGCCACAGTTTTGATCTGTAGCTACCTCTGTAACTGGTTCCACTAAGTGCTTTCCTAGTCCAGAATGGGATGATATATAGTTTCAAAAATATATAGAAATTTATGGTTGATGGAGGCTTACATGGCCTATAATTATGTACAAAATCTTGTGTATAATATATATATATAATCATCATAGAGTATTTGTAATATGTGGCAGTGTAGCACCCTGAATGCAGTTCTTGGCAAAAAAGCATTGGAAATTTTCAGGCAAGTAAGATGAGGATGGTAAGAAATATGACATATGGGATACTACATATGATAAAATATTGATGGTGGAACAAAGAAAAGATTTAAGGGCTCATTTGTTAAATGTCTTTGAGGTTGACTATTTAGAAAGCAGTCCTTCTATCTTTTTGAAATTACAAACGTTTTGTCACTTTTAACCTCGACTCATGGTTGGTGAATTATATAAGTTGGAGGCAAATATCAAGGGTGTAAATAGATGGCTCTCTCTCTCTCTCTCTCTCTCTCTTTCTCTCTCTCAAGTTTTGCCATAACTAACAAAACACCTCATGTGGTTTTGATACCATTACACTCCATCTGTATTATTATTGAACATTTAAAAGCATAGCAAGTATTCTAAGTAGATCCTTATAAATAATCTAACATGAAATCTACTTGTAATATTTGTTATAGAAGTCTAATTGTAATAGAAGAAGGCCTAATGATAATTATCCAAATTACAAGTAGTGCTTTGATAATTACTACAATTCTCGGGGGTGCTGAGGTAATAATCCCATAATTCTAATATATAACCCCATATTGTGCCTATCGGAAGCAAGAAATGGACTAATCCGAGTACATAAAACAAGGTTGTTTCTTTTTGCTTTAATGGGGAGATCTTAAAAGTAAGAAGGGTTGCTATACTGTAATTGTTAATGTGCCAATTCTTTCTCTTTATTCTTTTCGTTTCGTTTTTCCTTTTTCCAGGCGGGAGGGATAAACTGTGCCTTAATATTCCATAATTATTTTATGAAGACTGAAGAGAGAATCATTTATTATCTAACCACAAAGTGGACAGAGAATTTAAATATAAAGAATCTTTTTCCTCCATCAGAAGAAGAAAAAACAAAGGAAAAAAAAAAAAAACCAGAAGTTCAAACCACATAGACAGATGCACGCAACTGCTGAGCCTGTAAGACAAGTTCTTGAGAACCAAGAAAATGGTAAAATTATAAAGCTGTGAAATCTTGTGAGAAATTATTGAGTAAGAAAATTGACAGATGATGTTCAAACTCCATTATCCAAAGAATATATGTTTGTTTATACATACACACTATACCACAAACTTTGCAATGAAAGAGGTTGTTCTCCTGTTTACTTCCTTCAGACAGTCACCTTTTCAACCCAGCTGCTCTTCATGCGCCTATTCCTATGTACCCTTCCACTGTCCCAAAATTAGCCAAGACATCTCAAGTATTTGTCTCCACAGACCACAGTCACACATCAGAAAGAAAAACATGTAAGTAGACTCATGGCTTCCAAGGAGCCGGTGGCGGTGGTGGTGTTGGAAACATGGGCGGCACAGCTGAAAAAATTGTGTTCTTGTCAACTCCTACGTTCGTATCGCCAGATAGAGCAACAAGAGCTGCAACTAGGCCAGCATTGCCTGCAAGTGTTGGCTCTGTGTAGTTGTAGTTTGTACGCACGTCGTGGAAACCGTCGTGCCTATCCGGGCCCGCAACCATAGCCCCAATAAGAGTATTAGGATTTGGCTTCTTGGAGTCCCTCCATTTCCATCCTCCCTTGCAGTTATACCTGACCTTGTTCTTTGGAATAGATGCACCTCTATGGTGGACGTGTTTCGGGTAATGATTGCCAAAGCCCACGACGTAACTCATCTTTCTAGGATTCTTTCCGAGGATGTAATTCATCTGAAACGAGAAGAGAAATGTATGTTATCGTAAATAATCACCAATAAGTCAAACAGGAATATACAAAGGCATAATCACCTCACTTTGAGGTTTGGCTTAATTCCAGAAACATCGCATGTGATTTGAGAAATTACAATAATATCCCTTACATATATTAACAAGGGATCTACTTATAATATTTTAGTCAATATTTTAAATTTTCAGAAAGTTTAATTGTAATGTTACATAGGCTCCCTTAAGTTATTCCTCACTTGAACCAACGATAGGGGTGGTATTGTAATTTTCCAAACTATAGGGATGTTTCCATAATTAGGTCAAATCCAGGGGGTGTTGAAGTAATTATCCCTCATGCAAAACGTAAAACTCGTTTCGTACCTGCGTCTGGGCAAATTCCCGGAGGACGTCGGCTGAGTAGAAATGGGGTCCACAATACCACCCAGGTGTATCAGCAGCTTTCATATAGTCACTAAACACTGTAGCTAGGAAAGCTGCATTGACGACATACTGAAGGGGCTGAGGTGCTCCATGATTTAACTGGATCATGCCTCCTATTCAAGTTATCCAGATTGATTAGGTTAAAACATTACACGAATGAACTATTTGTTCTCAGCACGTTGCAAGATAGCAAAATTGATTACCTCTTGTTCTGTTAAATGATGTATAATACGGTAGGAATGAGCACATGAATATGCTTGTCTGGTTGTGGAATGTTCTCAGAATCTCTTCATAAGGATAGCCAGGGCTCAGGAATAATCTCATACGACTCAGAAGCACCTAAAGATCATTTCACAAACAATTAGCGAAAAGCTCCTTAGCACAACAAAATAAACAAGACAATTTCACATCTTTCGGGAAAACTTCTGAAGTCTAGATGAAAAACAAAACACAGGATTGGCACCTTTAGATCACCTTTTAATTGAATTTTGTTAGAAACACAATAGACAACATTTTTGGACATCAATCTTTGTAACAAAATGATGTAAATAAAAATAAAATGGAACTTGTAGCGAGTATCCCAATCAGACATAACAGAACAGCAAACATAACATATTTATGGGAACTTACTTGAGCGCCAGCTAGCTTATTGTCCCAACTTAGCACGCCGTAATATGGTCCTCCCCAGAAAGCACCAGCATGTTTGGCAATGCCAGGCGTTGTAGCAAGCGCAAGATAGGAAGAATTTCCTGTAGCGTAATACAACCAAGTCGCACCCCACACAAATTCATCCCAGTAACTTGTGGAGTTATAGAAAATTGAAGCCTCATTACCAACACTGTATCTACCACGCTGATCCCTAGAGAATTTAAAGAGAGTCTTGGCACCATGGACAAGCTTCTGCGAGTAGGCCTTGTTGTCCTTGAAAACAATAGATGCGGAAGCCAAAGCAGCAGCCATCTCTGCAGCAAGGTCGGAGCAACTACTGCATTCAGTGACAGGTCTCGCATAATCAATGTCCTCTGGACGCACCCAGCAGTAGTGATCATTGGGTTCGGGCCCTCCTGAGGTATCTCCTATTCCCACCTGCCAATAAGAAATTATATCGTGCTTTAAACTTAGGCCTTTGAGAATGAACTCAAGCAGTAAAAATAGCACATGCATCAAGAAACCCTTTAGACAACTCAAGCTGTCCAGTGAAAGCAGGTGATCAGAAATGATGTCAAGAGACGAGTTTTGTCTCTTTTTGAACACATAGCAACAGAGGAACAATACATTAACAAGCTACATGTAAATTACAACAATAGAGATGTGGAGCATGATATAATCTGTTCATTTGTAATAATCTGAGTAGAGTTTAAACAGAATTAGAGCTTCCTCAGTGTACCTGTGCCACAATTCGATCAATTGAATCAGCAGTATGATTAAAAGTCTTGAGGAAGTAATCAGTCCCCCACTTGATAATATCTTTGACATGGTTAAGCTCTCCAGCTGCTTCATACTTGGCACTGTATTCTATCACACTCCAACTCAACATAGTCATGGCAAAAGATTGAGGGAAATTGAACTTGATTGCATCTCCGGCATCATAATAGCCACCAGTCAGATCTTTAAACAGCGGTGAAGAATTAGACTCCCCATCATTTAAACAGGAATTTCCCCTCCATGATACGTTATTGTGCTTTGGCAGTTTTCCAGCTGTAAATTGGAGTATCGGACATTAGTTCATAAATAAAAATATTGTAAATTAATGAATTAGCCAACAACTGCAGCCACTTGGACTAAGTTGCGATATAAATTTTCATTTTATGACAGTAAAGTGCAATAGAAATAGAGCCTTCCTAATGATCAAAGGTCAAATGAGATTGTCCATTTATAGATTGTCCATTTATAGATTGTCCTGATATCTGTAATGGGTGACAGATAATAACCATAATATAATAAACAAGAGATGTTGAAATATTTCATCACAATTAACTGATTCTCAGTGAGAAAATAAAATATTTCCAAAGACCATACCAAATTCACCAGCTTCACACTCATATAAGCATTTTCTTAATCTGTCACTCTTTCTACTTTCTCCCACACTTCAGATCCACTTACCATCTCAAGATTCACAAATGCATAAGAAAATCATGAAAAAAAGGAAAAATCCCAGTTATGATCTGCATCCCAAGAATATCTCGAACATTCATGGAAAGATTAAAAAACAAATAAATAAATGAAGAGTTCTTAAATTACACAAATCCATCAGATCTAGCAAAACCCACAACAAAAATCAAACAAAAACCAACAAATCACATCTTAAGACTGTAAATATAATTAAACTTACAGCGCTGCGCATTAAAGAACATGAGGGCCTTGTTCAACGCTAACGTGTAATTATCAGGTGGCGGCGGTCGGTGATGGTGGCGCGGCACCGTCTTAACGATCAAGGTAATAAACCCAGCCAAAAATCCAGCAGCCAAAATAGTCCCCACAGTCCACACAAAGATCTTCCTGCTGACGATAATGCAGCCCAGATCTACATACTTCTTCTTCTTCTGCTCACCTGGTCCCAGCAGCCAGCTCTGCTGAGTCTCATCCAGCGGCCGCGACAGCGCCGCCCTGTCGTAGTCCTGCAAGTTCCTACTCCGATCGTCGTCCGTGGCCGAGTCTGCCGCTATCTCCAGCGGCCCTCCCCACGGATCCCTACCGTACATACTCATTTTCCTCTCTTTCTTAAATCAGACACTTCCAAAAAGTGGGCACCCAAGGAAGCTGGCTTTTGATCCAAGATTTTCTTGAAATCAATTGATCATGTATGTTCGAAATGCAAGCTAAATTTTCTTAAAAGAAGATAAATAAAGCATAGATATGAGGAAATGGGGGTGGGTAGATCTTGATTCTTTAGCTTTTTTTGTGTGTGGAAATAGGACTGCGGTGGACTTACTCAGTGGGTGGAAGAAAGCCAGTGGCAATAATAATGGATGGGGTTTGGGCTGTTAAGTTGCTGTGTTTTTGTATGTATATATTTAATTTTAATTTTAATTATTTTATTTTATTTTATTGGTAATTATTTGTGTATTTGTCTTGATAAATAATTATAGAAATTGGTTGATGAAAGTGACCAGCCCACTATCAGACAAGGACAGGCTGTCTAATTCTTACCATGTGAATTTCTTCTATCTTAATCTTTTGTATTTTTGTTGATAATCTGCTAATTACGATTGCCTCTGTGTCGGTGCCTTAATCAACTTTTGTATTTTCAGTTAAGGATATTCTTAAAAGTAATTAATGCTGTTTTAAAATCATGCGGTACCCGCAGATTTGATTGGTTGAATCGAGAACCATCTTGTTCATATAATTAAATCGTAGAAAGATTGAACCCTACGAAATCAAATCAAATCAATAAAACTAGCGAACCTGAATTGGAATTGGCCAGTTCGATTGGGGCACTAGTTTTTACTTAAAACTTGTGATTATTATCTTATTATTTCATGTTGTATTTGAAACTTTGTTAATTTTCTATGATGCTGTATTGGAGACTCAATATAATCACTAATGCAAACGATGAAGACTTGTATATTATAAATATTGGATTTTTACTTTATTTTGGGAGTAATTATGTTAGTATAATTATATATTTTCTTAATAATTTATTACATAAAATTAAAAATTATGTGCTTAATCATAAATAAATAAGTAACTAAATTCCAGTTCGTTCTTGATTCTACCCCTAAACCTTTAAACCCCTACCTTTCGGGTTTAATGGCCGGTCCGATTTTAAAAACATTCATAATTATCAATGTAAAAACGTAATTATACAAAACTAAATTATACCCAACTGCACTTTAACTTTAGGATCCGTGGATAAGCACTTTTCTTTTCAAGTTTTGTTAAACACGTTATCAATATTCTAACATAATTTATAGTCCAATAAAGATTGCTTGTTTTTCACTTCTAACATTATGCTTGGATTTTAAATATATCAATTCAGAAAACAATAAAGAATATATATTTAAATTATAGAACACAAAATCACAGACTATTTAATATAAATAATTTTCTTTTCTTTTTTTTTGGCTAATTCATCATTAAAAGTTCGAAATCAAATGTAAAAAGTAAAATATTTTTGAGTTGCAGTGGGTAATCAATTAGGTTGCTTTAACTTTTGTTTCTGACAAGGAGGGACTTTGCTTAACTCACACTGCAATTTTTCCACCTAACGTGAATTGATCAACAATCGGAATAAATTCTTCTTGAATATATATAGTTTAATAATAATTATTAAAAAAAGGTCTTTTAATTGTGCGGTGATCATAATTAAGTCGTGATTAATTATTTTAATGATGGCCAACATAATCTTCTTTTCTCCACCGACAGAAAAAGAGATGTTTCGCCAGCAGCAGGACCCCTAGTCAGATTTTCCCATTAAATAATTTCAAACTGGGCCCCATAGTTCCATAAATAAAAAATATTTAAATAAAAGGACAAATGTTGAAATTAGCTGTTTTTTTGTTTTTTTTTTTCTATGAATAAAAATTAGCTGTTGTTTGGTGACTTGTTGTCGGAGGGAAATAGAAAAACTGTGTTTGAGGTGTGGGATATTGACGAAGCCAAGCCAGGCCCGTCATAAGGATTGGGCCCAAAACTTTAGGCCCAAATATTTGATATAGTCACAAGAGAAGTTAGGATCACATGAAGGAGTTAGGACAATTTCTTCCGTAAGATATGAGATGAATCAGACGCATGCTACAGGCAAACAAAGAGATATTATGGTTTTTCATGTCCTCATATTTATTATCTTCATCCATCTGAATTCTTCTTACTTGATTAAGTATCGAAGAGTTTTTATTAGAATACTTCTCAACGTTCTAATCCCGTGTGATTGTATGAATCAGATGCTAGTTGGAGAAGTTTCATATTTATTTGGAGTTCGATTATAAATAGGTTTAATATGATTTGGCATTGTGTGGAAATCTTTGAGTTAAGGCACGAGAAAATGGATAACAAAAACTATAATAATCATGGATTAGAGGATGAGCCTTAGTCTTTTTCTCATCCAATCACCACTCACTTTCGCTGCCGCCATTATCGGAACTAGGGGTTTTCATAATTTTTTTAGACTGAAACCATATTGAATCATATTATAAATTTTTTCTAAAAGATTAAAAGTTTTGATATCAATAAAAATCATACCAAAATTTTTGTTGTGGTATAAGTTTTTAAAATATAATGTCCAAAAAAAAAATTCTCATCAATCCTTTCATATTGTATATTACCCTTGTATACACACACGCGCCATGTAAACTCCTTAAATTTCAACTCCAATTCTCATCTCTAGTCTCTAGGTGAATTTCCCCTTCCAAGTTCACATCTTTATCTATTCTTTTTTTTTTCATTTTTATTTTTTTAATTTTTTTCTTAATCCCCCACTTCTTTTTAATTTTCAAATTAGCATTGTAAGTCTTTATTTTTTGATGTCCTAATTGAATTCCAAAACTTCTCATACTATTTTGTTTATGCTTAATTTCAAATATTATTTGAATCCTAAAATTAGTTAAAGTATTGCAGAATAATTTTTTTTTTTTAAATCCATTGATATGGATAGCGCCAAATTATACGACAATAGAATAATACCAAAGGTACTTAATACCATCCATATCCAAATGTCTAATTTTATGTAGAAGTGATTTGTAAAGGTCACGAGATCAAGAATTATAATGTGGAAAAATGAAAAATCAAAATAAAAAACAATAAAGAACACAATAAGACTTATGTGGTTTGGCTAAGCCTGCATACACAAACAGACAGTGGCGACTCCAGAAACATTAGTCACTGGGGTCAATTTTTTTTAATATTCTTAAAGTATTGCTAAGTTAAATTTTTGATATTTTTTTTAATTTTTTAATATTTTTAATATTGCAAACTCACTTAAAAAAAATGATAATTATCCTTCTCTATAGATATTGCCAAGTTCTTTTTCAAATTAAATAATAAATTTTAGTATTAATCCTTATTACTACTTTTACATTATAACATAATTATCCATAAGAAATTTAAACTATAAAACTGAAACTATACACATGTATAAGTAAAAATAAAATTCATTCCTTCAATATAAATTAACACACTATGAGAAATCTTCCTTTTTTACATAGTTTGAAATCTATAAATTCCATAACAATCCAACTAAACAATGAAAGTTCTGAAAAATTTACAAAATGCATAATTATTTATTTATTTTTTTTATGGAAACAAAATGCATAATTAAGTTCTGAAAAATTTACAAAATGCATAATTATAAGTGTAATAGAAGTTAAAAAAGATATCACATGAATTTAAAGAAAATCTGGCTAAATTGTAATATTTCTAATCTAAACATTACAAACTTTGAAGTTCATAATAAATTGTAAAAAAACTGGATGACCTTGATTTAAGTGATTATTATGGAAAATTTAGGATGTTGGCTTTTCAACAAAAATAATTTCCCAATATCAGATTATCAAACACTATTTAATAAAATATTTTTTCCATTGAAATGAATGTTGTTCAAAATTGAACTTTCTTGTTATTTTATATAATTTATATGAAGTGTTTATCAGAAAATATATATTAGAGAAACAAAGGCAATATATAAATTTTCTTAGTGTATATTGTAAATATATATTTTGTATTTTTAAGAAAAAGTAAGGGTCAATTAAATATTATGAAGTTCTAAATATGGGGTCAAATTATAAATATAAACTACTAATAATCAAATTTATATACAATAATACTTAAATATATATAATCCATTTATTTTGAGTGGGGTCAAGTGACCCCACTCTTGCAAGGGTGGAGTCGCCCTTGCAAACAGAGATAAAGAGATTACACTATGTTTTGAGATACAACATAATCTTTGTTATTACAATTAATCCTCGTCAGACCCAACACTCTCAAATTCTACTCTAGCAATGAGTTCTTCTTATTTTTCTCTCAATTTTTGCCAAAAAATAATAATAATAATTAAAAAAAAATGCAAGAAGATATGTCAAAAATCTCAGAATGAGTCCTTGAATTTAAAATAACATCCCTGTAAAAATCGCCACGTGTCCTCGTCAATGAACACTCACATACGTGCAAAATATAGAGAATTAGCTTCATTTTTCGCCTTTGGATGCATCGCCTCCATAAATAAGCATGGTCGCACAGAATACAATCAAAACATATCGTGGTTCTAGAATAGGCACATCCATGCTCAATTCCTTGCGCAGATGCACTAAGTGCAGACTCCAAAATTCTTGAATTCGAGATATATTGTCCACAAATCTCCAACTTGCTTTGAATTCATTCTTCTCATTATCTTTGTCGGCCCCAACAGGTAATCATCTCAATCTACAAATATTGGTCAAATTCAACAGTGCTAGAATTTGATACCTGGAACGGCCTTTGTCATTATATTCGCCGAATTATCTTTCATCTCAACCTCATCAACTAAGACAACTCCCGGAGAACATGAAAAATATTATAAAAAAATAAATAAAATCTTATTTGGAACATCTAAAAGAAAATGACAGAAAAACATTTGTGGCACGTATGTAGTGTTTATTTTATGACTGTATTATACATTTTAAAATATGAGGAATGACTTATAATTAGAAAACACTCCTGAGAGTTCAATCAATATTGTAATTTATTTTGTACATTTCATCAAGATCAAAATAAAAAATTCTTTGCTTTTAATTTTTCATCTTTTAAGATGAGGCATATAATTTAAATTGTTTATAAAATCTCCACATAATGGTTTTAGTATTTACTTAAATATAATGAATAATTATTTGACAAAACCAATAAATCCACCCTAGATCGGAAGGATCTCAATGCATGCGATTGGATAATAATATTCCAAGATATTTTTGAATTTTTTCTAAAAATGGCTCATTTAATTAGAACAATTTAATTACATCATTAAATCAATGAGCGCTTAATATCAAAACAAAAAGGGGGAAAAATGTCAAAGTTAGAGCCTTCTTGTCAGTAAGGAAACTAAGATTTCCAATTGCAGGGAATTATAATTATTTTAGTAATTAGGAAATATAAAAGAGCATTATTACACTAAGTACAATACGAATTTATAAATTTTGGTTAGCTTAAATGTGGTGATCAAACATCACAAAAAGAAACTTAGTGACAATCAAAATTGCATCTAATTTTAATTATTTTCGAGTTGTGAAAAAATTCACTCAAAAAATATTTTTGACATGCATATTCGAATGAACGCAACTACATGCCTGCCAAAATTCATAGAATCTATGCTGTTAGTTGTGCAGTTTTTAATGTATAGACTAAACGAACTTTATTTCTCAAAAAAAAAAAAAAAAA
>JACFYI010000737.1:116964-147172 GCA_014898755.1 Handroanthus guayacan
TTTTCTCTCTTCAACTTCATGCAATTCTTTATATAAATATTATTAGTTCATATAATAAATTCAAATAAATATTTACATAATTAAAATTATATTTTCATATACAAATAAAATATTATTATTTTTTTATATATGTAGAAAATTTAAACACATGTCATGTGCCACGATTAAAATATTTTCCAAGGCCGTGTCCACTTTAATAAGGAAAGGAGGGAGGGGGGGAGAAAAAAAATGAAAGTACAATTATTGAAGCAAAAAGTCACATCACTTGAAGCATAAAGAACTTTTCATTAACATTTCCTTCCTAAAATCCGAAATCCAAACATAAACACATGTTCATAAGTCTATACACTTGTTAGATATATAATCGTCGAATCATAAAAATAATTGTCTATGGAGTCCTTCCCAAGAATATATCATTATATATGAGGTCTTGGAAAAAAAAAATTAAATAGTAGAAATTAATTTATGTATAATTTTAAATGCGGAAGCTTACCTCTTGTTTGGATTCATAGAGAGTTGATTCACTGACTTTTTTTGCAACCATTAATACTCCTATGATGTGAAAATACTTACAGAATAAAGTAATTCCTTTTTCATAATTTAAATACCAAAAGATCGAAACCTATCAATGTGTATTTTGCTCTCTTTTTAGAAAAATCCCTCTCACACACAAAATTTACTGCACTCTCTTATTTTTCATTCTGATTTTCCTTTGTGTGATGCATATATAAGGATAAAATGGTAATTACACGATGATGGAGAGTAGAGAGTTACAGGTTGCAAATGGCTCCGGGTCACATCTATTTACGAAAATGGGCTACGGACAGATTCGGGTGACCCCGCCCATATTCATTTTCTAACATAAACATTAATACAGATATGGAAATCTTGGAATATTGTGAGCAATTGTCTCTGACTCTTTGTTTTTGAATTATAAGACAACAAAATGATCACTGTTCAAATGAGAATATTAGTCATGCCACGATAATAAAAAATTGTCACATTCATTAATATGAGTTTGACATAGGAAATTATTTCGAAAACACATCTCTATCCCGCATAGTGACAATTACTATCTTTTCAAAACTTTCATATAATTTAAAACGTGTTAACGATTGAAAATATTATGAATAATCGTAAGAGATCATAATTGTCAAATTTCATAATTCAAACAGACATGGCGAAATTAATTGGTGTTTATAGTTTTTAATATTCATTGTGTTTGAATCTTGGTTAAATATAAGAATGAAAATTATTTTTTAATGTCATGATCTTAATCCGTCTCTACAATAAGAGAAGAAGTTATAAGTAAAACTATTTGATCGATATAGAGATGTTAAAGTTGGAAGGAATATAATCAAGAGGTTACGATTTTGATCCCCACCACATGTGTGTAGGTTTTTATTCTGCTGAAACAGTCTTGTTTGAACTTTTTTTTTTCACTGTATGGTAGTTTTATAAATATTTTCTTGTTAATTATTAATTATATACGGCACATTTTAATACACGAAGTACCCTGTTTGATTTTATCGAAATTGGTTTCTAATTGAGATATTACAAATTAAAAATCCTGAAATGCATACTCAGAATTCAAACAATTTGTAAAGACTAGAATTGTACAATTGCATTTATGATTATTCATATTTAATTATAAAAGTATGATTCCTCACGTATTTCTATCACGTTTTAAAAGTGAGCCATAAAGTATTTTAAATTATAGTTTTTCATAAGCACTTTAGAAAGAAATCATGAGTACTTTAAAAGGTTACCAGCTAAGCAATGGATTACAAGAGATGAAGTGTGATTGGATCAACCAAAAGGATATTGTGTACTCCGCCTGCAGAAAACACGTTGCCCCTACAGCGGCGATACTCCACCTGCGGTGCGCTTAGAATTCTTTCTGCGTTGACCCACAGAGTAGGATTTTTCTTCTCTACAGTTTGATCGTCTCATGTATTGCAGTTGTAGATGAGAAAAAGTTTGAAAAAACCAACGGAAATCACCTGAATAGTAAAGCTGGAAAAAGGAAAACATTGGCGGTGATCAAGTGATCGACGGCTTTTTCTGAGCAAGTATGAACTGTTTTATGTTCTAATTCTTCTGGTGTAGCGTTTGGTTCGTCTTTGGGAAGGTCTTTATATATACGTGATATAATATGCGTATTCACTCTCTCTGTGTGTGTGTAGCACTCGTATTAGCAATCTGGTAGATTAGTGGATTTTTGCTACTTTGTTAAGAGGTTAAGACGTAGAAGGGTTTTGGTGATCTGAGGATGAGTACCCCTTAGCTCAAAAATGGTAGCGAAGTAGTTTTATGTATTTGATTAGAAATTCACTATGGAACTTCTTCCTGTGAGAAGAGCAAAAGGCACTGGTTAGTTGATTGAACTTTAACTTCTACCTTTTGTGTGTGTTCAAATTTAAACAGTGGAGCAATTTTTGTGTATGCTCATTAGTTCAAGGTTCCGTACTGTTTTCTCTTGTCTAGGTCATTCAGTAATCTGCAATGTTTTTTTTTTTTTTTTCTTTTTTCTTTTTCTCCTGAAAAGCCAATTCTTGTGGGAGTTTCATCGAAATGCCTGGACTCGTATAATGGTGTAAATTGGAGGTTCAGGATAAGGGTGTATATGAGGTTCAAATAAATAAAAACCTCACCCTTAGTGGCTTGTAATCGAGAAAATTAATTTTCATGCTATAAAGCTTGGAATGGAAAAATGTAAATGATACAGTAGCGCCTGTTGGATGCTATGTTTAAGCACCATTAATACTAGTGTTTCGCTTACGAAATGGAGGACCTGAGACTTTGAGTTAGAATTCACTTATTTACCACTTGACTCATTTAGAAAATGACTGATATTTAAACCTCCTAAAGGTAAATTCCTTTTTGATTGAAATTTACCACAAATGAAACATGATTGAGGAAAGTAATAAAAGAGTAGAGTATCATGACAATTCATACTCCTTGAATCTTTTGTACGTAATTGCACCTCCATAAGAAGATACTCATAATTCGCTTGGTGCTATATGCCCATGTCTGTGGTCCATATTACTATCAATGTAATCAGTATACTTCTTATTATGCGTGAATGTAATGATATCCCTTCTCTGCCCCATTCTGGTTAATATTTGATGCATATTTTCTTTAATTGACAGATATCTGGCATCTCAATGAAGATGCCAGATTCAACCCAGTTAGAGGAGAACCATTTTAACGAGGAGGTTCAAGAAAGGGAAGACAGTGAGTATGTGAGACTGGTTATGCCAAATGAACTAAGGACAGCTGAAGCGGATACTTTAGAATCTCAAACAGCGGAAAGAAAGAGATCTCTTAGATGGTGGATAAAGGCCATAGTATGGTGTTCAGTTACCATCATAATTATTCTAATATCTGTGAAATGGGGACTGCCCTTTCTTGCAAAGAAGGTATTTGGAGTCATGTTTTTTAAGCACACACTTTTCTTACATGTTATTCCATCTGCTTAACATTAAAAGGAATATATCTGAAACTGTTCCCAATTCCTATTAACTTATAAAACCCTTGCTGTCCCCCCGCGGGGCACACAAAAAGATCGTGCCGTTATAGTGTGATTTTTGGTTTTCTCATAATCTTGTTACAGTGAGCTTCATAAGAGTGCAAGTCTGGGAAGTAGTGATAGAAATCTTGGCTTTTCCTTTCCTGTTTCCACTCGTACTCGTCTGTTTTCAGCTTTCGGTTCAGGAAAGATCGTGGATATTGCTATGATTACCTTGCGCAGTAGTGTCACA
Organism: Handroanthus guayacan; assembly: GCA_014898755.1. Classification (NCBI taxonomy): domain Eukaryota; kingdom Viridiplantae; phylum Streptophyta; class Magnoliopsida; order Lamiales; family Bignoniaceae; genus Handroanthus; species Handroanthus guayacan. Next base: position 120,729 of record JACFYI010000737.1, read on the forward strand.
GGCCAATGTGTTTAAATAATGATTTGATGCCATTATGCACTTTGCACTCCTTGTGTCTCTGCGGCTCAATACTTGAACCATTCAAAAGATTTGCATCATGAGGGAAGACAAGTTTTGAAAGCTGACAGACCGACAGCAACAATTTCTGTCAAACTCTGAATTCGTGTATAGAGCTATAAGCTTGAAATCAGCCATCATTGCCTTTGTTAGGACCATGTCCCAGTAAATGTTTTCAATCAAAATGAGCCATTACCATATTATGTATGCCGCGACCTTTTATTTCCCATAGAATTCCTAATATTTTTGCTGCTAATATAAAGCATCTGACATGTTACTTCGATGATCCTGATTAGGTTCTTTTCCCGATCTTGAAATGGGAAGCCACTGCATTTGGTCGTCCAGTACTGGCACTAATACTTGTAGGTTCATTGGCATTGTTCCCTGTGTTTCTAATGCTTTCTGGTCCTTCCATGTGGCTAGCCGGTATGATTTTCGGTTATGGCCTGGGGTTTGTCATAATTATGGTTGGAACAACCATTGGAATGATCCTGCCGTACTTAATTGGATTACGCTTTCGTGACCGAATTCATGTAAGGAATGAACAACTTACACTGGTGCTCTATAATGCTTTAAAATTTATTTCGGCTTTTCCATATTCCAGAGGCTTGTATATTTCTACTTGCCAATTCTTTGTTGCTATCTTACACAGTCTTACTTTCTTTATGCACTGACAGCAATGGTTGAAAAGATGGCCCCAGCAAGCTGCTATGATTAGATTGGCTGGAGAAGGAAGTTGGTTTCATCAATTTAAAGTAGTTGCACTTTTTAGGATTTCACCATTTCCTTACACAATATTCAATTATGCAATAGTGGTGACAAATATGAGATTCTGGCCCTATTTATGGGGATCAGTAGCAGGAATGGTACCAGAAGCCTTCATTTACATCTACAGGTCAGCCCCGCCCCATGTCACACATGCATCGGAATTTTGTTATTATTCATTAGTGGTTATTGAAGCAAGCATTGTTATTCCCAGATCAATAAACAAACATTATATTGTCTTTTCCGCAGATTCTTTTCTTCTCTGTTCTCGTTTTCCTTTTTTTTTCTCTTTCTTTTCACTTGATGATAATTACTGGGGTGTACCTGGATATTCAATAATATGCAATAGCAGCTTTGATTTCCTTTGGCTATCATTAATCTTTTCCCCTTTTTTCCTTTCTGGTAACTTGGTTAAGGCCTACTTTTGGTTCTATGCAGTGGTCGGCTAATAAGAACATTAGCAGATGTCAAGTACAGGAACCATCACCTGACTCCACTGGAGATCGTTTTCAATGTCATCTCCTTCATCATTACAGTCATCACTATAGTTGCTATCACAGTCTACGCCAAAAGAACATTGAATAATCTTAAGACAGCAGAGGCCAATGGTGAAGGTTCTTCAACTGTAGTAGCAGATTAGCAATGGTTAAGCTACTTAAGCTTCCTATTGAAAAACATATCCTAATTACATTGTGTTTGTCATAGCTTTGGGTTAATTTTGATGACTCACTGTAAATGGTTTTGTATATGGAGCGGGATTGTTTTTATTGCTTCTTCTTCTTCTTATTTCTTTTCTTTTAAAGAAAGTGCCAGTGAAAGGCGGAGTGGTTGGTGGTTTGAGGCAATGATCCCCAATCTGTATTTTGTTTTTATCTCCTGTACTATGACTTAGCAAAATGGTTAACATCTGATGATTTCACAGATTTAAATTCCATCAAAATATAGTCATCCTCTTCCATATATGAAATTTCATGTGAAGAGAAGTTTGTTATACCTTATGCCAAGAATGACATAAACTGAAAGAATGGAACTAATATGTAAACTGCTAGTACTTGCTAGCAGATGGCAAGTTAGAATTTTTTGTAGAGGAAAGTTGAATTTCAGATGTTGTAATTTCCCCATCAACAACTGGTTGCTGTGCAAGACTAATGGGATCAGTTGATTCAGTGGTTAGTCTATTCGCGCTTCCATTGGTTACAGGAGAACCAGGTTTCCCAACTCCAGCCCATGTCATAATCAGGCCACGTGTGAACTCATCGAAAATGGTTTGTTTGAACATGCTTCCCATCTGCATTGTAGAACCAATAATTTGAAAACATAAGTGTGCCGAACTTCAAAAAAGATTTGTTGACTGTATGTTTTGCAGAATAAATTTATCCTGTCCGTGTTAGAAACATTTCCTTTATTTTATTTAAGTTTATTTTCTGGGTACTCTTTATGCTTGAGGTTGAGTTAAAGAAGTTTATATAGATGAGAATATCTTTTTGTTGTGTATTTTAGTTACCTGTGTGACTAAAGCATACAAAGGTAATGTGCTGTAACTGCAGAGGACTTGCACAATCACCCTGCGAACAGGATTTACTCAGAGTTAATGAAACCATGAAATCAATGTCCATAAGTCCGAAGCTATTCTTATTTCTCTGGTTAGTGAATACCCAATAATAAGTCTGGGGATGATGAAACCCAATTCCTCCATGATGCAAGATCGGAAGCCATATGTGGTCTGGACAGCAAAAGAAGCAAGGTATTTCAAAGAGTGTGTTGCGTGATATTATGATGAATGCCCAGTGAAGAATATGATATCTACTCACCCAAATCCAAAAGAAGAATGCAATCTCAAATGAGTTTTGGAACAAGATGAAGTGAATCAAGTAAAGGACGAGGGCTGGCCGATGAAACCAAAATAAGTCATCAGAAGGCCTCACTGGAGCTGCTTCAGCATCCCTTGATCTTTCTGCGGCATCCTTAGCTAGTTCAGTTATGATATGTTCCAACTTGGCTCCAACAATCAGCAGGAGCTGGAATGCACATCCAATAAACACCTTCAGGTCCTTTTCAACTCTTTCGTTCTCATTTTCTAATTATTTATAATCGTAAAACAGTTGACTTACCACTAGAGGTAAAAATGATAACCAAAAGTATGTGTGCCATCCTGCAGTTTTTGACCCATAAGTTCCAAAGAGTTACTGCTTACTTGTGAAAGAGTCGGAGTTCATAATTAAACATGGGACAAAGTCTTAATAATTGTACCTGCTATGTTCATAAGCAAGAAGATTACAGCAAACAGCCATAAGTACCAGCTGTGCAAGATCAGTCACCAGAGTCAGCATAAATTCCAAGTTCATTTCTTGATTTTATTCAAATATAGTTCTTCTGTTTCACCTTATTCCTATAATTTTCCTGAAATCTTGTTCCAAGGTCCTCATCAGATACTTGTGAAAATTATAACCTGGGAGGCTCGGACAGTGTGCCTGTACCAAGAGAAAAATGAGTACGTGTCTCCACTTTCAACTGTGTTAGAATAGTTTATGGTAACAAGTTGATAGCATTCAGTAGGGGAACTTTACACGTATAAAACCAGAGCGCAATGCTATGTAGTCGGACTTAGTCACAGATCCATAAAATTGCTTGAAGAATGCCACCTACATGTAATGATTAGAAGATAACATATTACATTGAAAATATGAAATTTTCTGCGTGTCATAGGCAATCACTTGAACTTGTCTTTTGCCCAATGGGTAGGAAGTTTGCAAGAATTTAGAGAAGCTGTTGCTTCACGGAAAAATCTTTGAAACAGATGCAGAAAGCCCAGCGAGTTAAAACATTTATAGTTAACTTACCATCCAGCTCACTATATGAAATTTTCTCCAATATGTTCCTGCCCGTCCCGTGAACTCTTGCATGTGAATTCGAGGAAGATGAACTGTAGACAGGAAATTCAAATGGCTGCATTATAGATGAAGAAGATGTTTTCACATAACATTCCCACTATGAAGAGGAAGAAGAAACATGAAGAGAACTTATCCTTTTTTACCTCTGTGATGTTTAATTGATTCATTTCGGATTGAGCGCTCCCACTTGCTCCATTCACTTATCTATAAACAAGACATAGCTTAGATTTTGCTAAATTCATGGATGCTAAACAACGCTTATGTGAAGTACCTACGTACTAGCATAGTTTTTGTAAAACGAGTAAGAAAAGCATTCATGTTCACAGTTAGATGGGCGTGGCTTGATCCCAGTTTCAATATAATCGTTCATAATTTCATACTAGTGGCCTCAAAAACACAAGCCAGATATTGAATAAAACTGACTACTAATTTGCATTTGTTCGAAGATTGACATTGAATAATCTAAGTTATCTACGTTCATGAGAATTAAAGGACTTATTTTCTGTAACTTTGTGATCCCATAATATCTCCAATATCAAGGTATGTGCCTTTATTAACTTTTTTAATCCATGAAGACTAAGTTATCTGTTTCTTGTAATATTGCCTAATAAAATGTATCAGTATGTGTTTATCATTGACATTGATCACATAATGTATGCTGTGCTGTAAATATCTGTTGTTAGGGTGAAATACAGCTTTCAGGCACAGATACATACCTTGATTCCTCCAAGAACCATGGTTGAGGCACAGAAGGCCACGTAAACAACAGCCAAAACAAATATGAATATGTGCAGCTGATGCAATGCTTCTATAGATAGAAATGGAACACGTCCCTGTTAGAAATAAAAGAGAGCCATGTCAACATTTGTAGAAACACAAAAGACGAAGTTACCAAGAAAATAACTCAAAAGTGCATATGGGATACCTCTGAACACTGCTGTGAAACTTCCTCAGCCAAAAGCCTCCTTCCATGAGTGGCAGTTTGATCCTGAGAAGTTCCCAGTTTGCAGGGAAGCATGATATTGGCTAGATATTCAGGCATGCAAATATTGCTTACGAGACCTTGAAAAACCGTCAAGAGGAGGGAGATAAATCCCAGAAGCATCAGCTCTGACAGTTGAAGGGGAAAATAGCAAGAGTCAATTGATTGACTAGTTATGATGAGCACAAGTTAGCGAGCAACAGATGAAAGAGAAATCCAGGAAAAACCTTCCTTGACTTTCTGCAATGCGTCGAACAGTGATTCCTGGTTCTTGCGCTTGAAGAACTAGTCAACAAATCAAAGGAGTTAGAATTTTCTGCATGATTTTCCATAACAGGTCACAGAAGAACCCAAAAAAGTGACGAAAAGAATACCTTTCCAAGCTTATGAAGTCCACGTTCAGCACATAGCGAGATGAAAACAATGACGAAACAGACAACAGCAACAACCCAAGTAGGTGTATACTCGAAAGAGCGCCCTGCTTCTCCTCCCCCTGCCATTTTGCCGTTTAATGTAACAGAATCATGGTTCAAGTTGGAAGTAGGTGAAGTTCTTTATAATGCACAAAGTTGAGAGGAACCATTGAAATGGCAGAAAGAATGAAGGAGGAGGAAGTAAGGAAAGGAATATTGTGGAGTGAAGGAAAGGTGCAGGAGAAAAATAAGTTTTGGCAAAGTAAAGAACAATGGCCAATGTGAACATGTTTTAGGGCGATGCCTTTTATGTTTCTTTTCTTTTCCCTTGGTGTATTCTATCCTCCTCTACTTCCCTGAAACATGTGAGCTTTCAAACTGTTTCAGTGATTTTAGCTTTCTTCTTAAGGCTAAGAAGTGCATGTGATGTACCACCTTTTCTATTTGAAAAATGTTTGCGTTATACGAGTTACTTTCTAATTGCCAATAAAATTAAAAAAAAATGTAAAAGAAAAAGAAAAAGGGTTTCTTTGTAATTTACTTTTTGGGATACTTACCCTACAACCCTTAGGATTTGACATAATTGCTAAAACACCCTTTAAGATTTGGATAATTATCATTACACTCTACATCCCTAACATTAGTTCAGATAATGTATGGTTATAATTACATTCTTTGAATTGATACATAATTATAATTACACTCTCTGAACTAATACATAATTATATTACACTCTCTTATTCAGGGGTCTACTCGTAATATTTCGAGATTTTCAACAAGTTTAATAGTAATAATCTGTTAGTTAAACTAACAATAAAAAGTGTAACAGTAATTAGTCAAACCTCATGGATGTTTTGGTAATGATGCCAAACTTCATTTGATGTTGATGTAATTATCCGCTATATTATTTATCATGGCTTGCTAGTCTTGTATCATCACGCCCCAATTTATTCCTAAAAAACAAGTTACTAAAGGGGAATAAATACCCGACTATAAAAAATGGTTTGAGAATCCCTTTATAACAAATATAGGATAGGGATCTGATAAATATATAGTATATATTCTTCACTTAATTCATAACTATATTAAATTTTCATGATACTGTAGTTAATTGTTTGCTTTTGTTATAAACATTGAATTGACAAGTGTTGGATGCATTTATTCAATTCTCACCTAAGGTTTTCTTATAGTGATGCATATCTTTTAAATTTTAATTCAATTTTGAAATTAAAGGTGATGAAATTTTACATTTAATTTTTAAATATTTTTGTTGTTAAATTTTTCTATCTTGAATCAAATTCTTTGATCTGTAATGAAGCAATTTTTTATTGGTACATATAACGACATAAATACATAAAAACCCGCACACATGAGAGGACCAATTCAATGTGGAGATATATATGTGTGTGTACATGTATATATATATACTTGAGTAAGTTAACTTTTTCAATCGAAATTAGATATTTATCATCAGAGATGAGTTTTTGATAACTCAAAAGAATAAGACGTTGGAAAATGAAGATTCTGATAATTAAAATAATATAAAAAATAATGAAATTGTTTAGTGGAGTTTCGCCTCGTTATTGTCACTAGCATAAAAATATAGCTCAGTCGTTCACTGTTATACATTACCAGATCTATGATGGGCTCCAATGCTTCAAAAAATAAAAATGAATGAATTAGCAAAGCGACATATATAACTGTTACACCCAAAGGACAATACACTTTACTACTAATAATATTCATAATGAAATACATGCCAATGTACCCTCACTCCACTAAGGAAAGCATGAGTTCCTTTATTCTATGAGCAAACAAACAAGCAATCCCCTTCCGACTCTTACAATTACCAGAAAAATAATTTTTTGTTAAATAACAAGAAATCGAGTCGTCAACAAGGATAAAAACAACATAGGAGCCCCCACCCCGAAAACAAGACAAAAGCCTCATAATCAAGGGATTGGGGGGATTTAAGTATAATTTTGAACTGAATAGTAGTTTATTTTCACAACGAATAGCAAAATTAAATAATTGTTTGGTGGTTGTATTTGCCGTTGATTTTGAATTTAATTAATGTATTGATTTAAAAATATCATAAAGTTGTTCTACAGATCATGTAACGAATCATAAGAGCCCAAACCGAACCGAACCAAAAAAGGGGGAATCTGGTTCATAGAAAGAACCGAATCTGTAAGCTTACAGTAACAGTCGCAAAAACACAACGATATTCTGCTACTCATTCTAAATTCAAGATACAATTTTCGATTCTTATCTCTTTTCCCTTTCTTGCAGCTTCTCATTTACAGCAGGAAAGTCTAAATCATTTGCAAATTTGCCGTAACAATAGAAGCATACATCGTGACTATCTACTAACATTGCCTTTCATATTAATTAAATGTACTGCACCTTAGCAGTCCATGCCATTACCATAAAAATACATCTATTCTTCCCATCTCTCCAGTCCTATGCCACAAACAAATATATTCCTACAACAATACATCCACCATTTGCCTACCTGCACCAATCTTGTGTTCTGTTAGTCAACTGCATCTCTGGATTTGTTTTAAACCTTCCCGCATGGACAAGGTTGAATAAATTGAGGTATCCAATCCTGGAAAGCCGAGGACAACTCATTGTTGATCAATGATGTGCTGAATGCCGAGGCTTTGGTGGTGCATACAAAGTGTCACCACAGTCTACTGGAGTATGCATAAGAGGGTTCCATCGATCAAACACTATTCTGCCCCCTCGTCCAATCCTGCCACGGAAGTTAAATGAGCGACCGGATGTTCCATTTGGGGTTGAAGGATCTGATGGAGGTATTATGCCTGCAGCTGCTAACTTATCTGGAAGTAGTGGCTTTGTGAACAGCAAAACTGGCTCGTTGGGATCCTGCAAAAACATAAAAGCAATTTCAAGCTAGATGATTGCGTAAAGGGTTAAAATGTTACCTCTAAATACCTAAATTCTTATCCTTCTTTTCATATTTACAAAAGTTGCCTGATCTATCAAATTTCCCTTTTTCTAACTGAACATGATGGTTTGAGTGAACTTCAATCGTTAACCCAACAACAATAACTGATGCTGAATGGGCCAGTCTACATAAAGCTTTTGCCACTCCAGTTAATAAACTATATCCAAATCAGAAACTCTTAATAAACCATATCGAAACCAGAAACTCTCATCCGTGAAATATATCTTACTGAGAACTATCAGGTAACAACTAGTGCATTGGTTTCTCTCAATATTTTGAAGCAGAGCTAATATAAAAATTAATTCAATTGGACGAAGTTATTGATCCACACCAGTTTATGAAGCCAAGAATGAGGAACACGCCTTCTGGCCTCTCGCCTGGTGTTTCCTACAGGAACCATCACCAGTTTTGGTTCAGTAAAAGGTGGATTTTGCACAAGAGAAGGTCGAATCTGTGGACGGCTGTTTGCCACGTCATCAGAATCAAAGAACTCCTCTTCGCTTGACCCCACCTTGCTGGGAAAGGACGGCAATCCAGGTAAGGCCAAAGAATCCTCGAGGAGCTCGGCTTCATGCTGAAATATAGACAATATGAATATCATTACGAAAAATGATCAGAAATCATAGTAGAAGACCTCATAGAATGTAAATGTCCAGCACAACAGTGATCAACAACATGTAGTAGCTTAGACACATCATGCAGCACAAATGGCAAGCACTTGAAGCAGAAAATTTGTTATAGTAAACATTAAGGAAATTTATAATACAAATTCAAAGGATTGGCACGACACTCCAGCTTGAGAGCCAATTATCAAATATACCTGCCCCTCATTATAACTAACAATTATAAATATAAAAATTCCACAAAAGTCTTCACTAATAAAAGCAGCTTGGGTCCCCAAACGCTTCGATCCTGAATACCTTCACTATATTTTTGTAGAACAACTTGTCGTCATTTCCATCATACAAAAAGTTCCCTTTTGACACTGCTTTTAATATATTCGGCTTTGTTTTCCAAGGAAGTTCATAAAAATCAGCTTACTCGTGTAATATGCATGACCTATCTACTAATTTTTCTGATATTGAACAAATAAGGGCAAGAACTATAAACACTAGCACAGACAATGGTTCAAACCTTGTACTTCATCTGAATTCTTTGCAGGGTAATCTCACTCTCCACAAGTTCTCGTTTCTTCTCTTCTCTCTACATAAACCAGTTTTGAAGGAATGAATTTGCATTGCAGAAGTTTCTACCACCATATGGAATAGGAAGCTTATTGACAATAATCACTGACACTTGTGACCATAACACCAATACCTTGATTAAAGCCTCGATAATAGTCTTTGCCTGATCAAGGTTGCGCCTGACCTGAGGAAAGTGAATCAAAATCAAATTTAAGTGATCAATTGCATAATCAAGAAATCCACAAACACAGAATGCATAATCAGGCACTTTGCAGTCATTTGCAAAATGGGGAAAGGCAACAAGAAATCGGCCATTCAAGTATTCAGATTGCAGGGGAACATAAAGAGGAGATTTCTGAATGCAACTCCATTATTGCCGGCCACGAAAGATCAGTGAGTCACTCAAGATGAGAAACTAAATTGTTGACCCAAATTCAAAAGGAAATGTTGCGAAGAAACACAAACATGATGCAGACAGTAAACTTCGAAGTACTTTTTTTTTCCCACCCTACATAAACTTAGGCTCAACCAAGTCTTGGGATGTGTGGCACAGAGTAGACTCTACAAAAGGCAAATGAATTCTCATAAAGTGTAGGAAGCTAGATCCAAAACGTTTCACAAACAAAAGTTAGTTGTTTTCTGATATCTTATTTGTCACCAAAAGGATGGAAATACAGAATAGATTGTCCATGATTTCCAGCCTTAAACTTAAGGGCAAAGTGTCAAATTATAGATCAAATATCCAAAAACAAAAGATGGTAATGCATGTAAATTGCTCAGTCTATTTAGGGCCCCCACCAGAATTCTTTTTCTTTTCTCTCTTTTTCCCCCCTCCCCATTTTTGGCTGATGGTTACTTGGCTCTTTTTTTCCCCCCTTGAGGAGTTTTGGGCGGGGGGTGGGGCACGGTTACCACTTCATCCTTCCTGATACTATTATTTCTAAAAGAACCAGCTACCATGTCAATACAGAGTAGTGATCTGCTTATACATACAGAACATATACCTTCACTCAGAGAAAATGGAGTTATTACTCAAATTTCTATGAAAGTATTGCACTAGCCATATAAGCAATATTTTGCTATTTCTCAGAAAAAATGCATGTTTTCGACATGTATCTATCATTAGGTCAAAAATAACAATAATAATAATAATAATAATAATAATAATAATAAAGAATTCACGCATTTCCACTGGAAGCTGAGTTCACTCCTATGTTTAAACCATGCATCAACCAGTCTTAACCAAATGAAATATCCAAATATAAATGAATAAAATGAAGCCAACAAGCGCGCATGGCAAGAATATGTGTCATATAAGTAAAACAGATGATGTCAAATATCTACTACAAAGACCCGACATTTTTCATGTCAAGAAGAAAAGACCGGTTCAATATTTTGAAATTTTGGAAACTAATTACTATTCACTTGATTTCAATTTTCATGTATACTCTAAGCAAATATGATAAAGCAATACATGATTCATGAAACAGAATGGTCCTAATGCTCTCCACGCAGTGCTATTCAACAAATTAACAACATAATATTGGCGAGAAAAGCTTATTCTAAGGGTGATCTGGGTACAGTGATCACCTGGCGAAGCTTTTCAAAAGATTGAACATTGTTTTCCCTCCTTTGCATCTGTTAAGAGAGGCAGATGTGAGTCCCATATGTAGTCAATGTCATTCATAGGGTTTAACACATAATAAGACCATTAAAACAAGTTCAAATACTTAAAAAATCTAAGATATCACCAATAACCAAGTATCACGTACCCTTCTTGTGTGAAGCTTGTGAGCTTTTTCCCTTGGCCTGAACACATTGTACGGATTGGTATCATTGACTGGTGGAGGTGGCTGTATTATATGTTCAAGGAACAGTAGTTAGCAGGTAAAACTGCATAATCCTGGAGGAAAATTCATCATGTAACTCGGCCAAAAAGCACAAAATGGCAGCACCAGTTTCCAAGTGAAGCTCAAAGAATATGGGAGGGAGTCAGTGCCAGTGGTGCTTCAACTCACTCCGATTCCATCCACATTTAAGGTTAGAGGATAATCGAAACGTAGAACAGGTTTGATATAGCTTCTCTTTAGTTGTATTTGGAGACAAACATGAAACAACAATTTCAACATCATAGTAGCATATTGTTAAGGGTGAATTACAAAAATCACTCCTGAGGTTTGGTATAATTACAAGAACCACCCATGAGATTTGGCAAATTACAAAAACTACCCTTGACGAAGCGATATTTTTAGGATTTAGCAAAAGTTGATGATATTACCTTATAGACAAAGAGTAAATTTCAAAAGTAATATTGGAATTTACCTTTTGTACACACGGTAACATCATCAATTTTCATTAAATCCTAGCGGTATTGCTTCGTTAAGGGTGGTTTTTGTAATTTGCCAAACCTCATGGTTTGTTCTTGTAATTACGCCAAACCTCAAGGGTGGTTTTTGTAATTCACCCTATTGTTAATGCATAAAATAATGAAAGTGGGTTTGCAGCCATGATTATTTATTAGGAAAGCCATAAATCCCCTGCCTATATTTTACAGTATAACCAGTAAAGTTGACCAAACTTCTTTACTGTACCAACAAATTAAAGGAAAACGCTAACCTGTAAACGTCGAAGGATAGGTTTTTGCCATCTTTCACGCTGGCAAAGATAAGATGAAAAGACAGTCAAGAAAGTTACATTATTTCAAAGCAGCATTGTACATATGAAAAGCAAAGTCAGCTATGAACCAGCAAGCTAATAAAACCCACAAAATTAGTGCCACTTCTTACTCGAACATCAATTTGAAAAAGGAAAATGTATTCTGAATTGATTCCAACCGTCTCAATATAATAATAAGATCTAAAACCACAGTCCTTCTCCCAGCCAAACAATATGCTAAATAATACATAGTGTGTCATCCACTGTATATCATGAAACTTCTAATATTAACCGCCGATCTAATACTTCAAAGGTGAATCCCTTCTATCAAAATTGTGCAGATGAACTCATATGCATAGACTGAATAAATTGTCTATAGATTCACATACACATTACAAGGGAAGAATGTCCTCCCAAGTCCCATGCTTTTACTTCAAACTAAAGCAGATCCAGTGAAACTAACCAACCAAAATGCTCATATCCTCAAAGTAAAAAACGTGTAAGATGCTTTTTTCTATTATAGATTCTTCCACAAGGCATGACAACTTTACTAAATCAGCTAAGAATATCCTCGTTGTAATCATCAGAGAATCCCAGATACATATGTTTGTCCACAGAAACACCACCAAATTTATTTCTAAGTCTTTTATACTAGAACTTCATCATGATATTGCACATTAAAAGTTACATTTCTCCATATCAATCAATTTAAGGGCATGAGTCATCCGATTGATGTAAAATTCTGGTGTGGGTGTTTGTAATGTTTTAGCTTTGAAATGATAGTATTTTGCAATGGCGGGTGATATACATGTAAGGTACAAACAGTAATACAAGCATGACAGGCTGCAGCACCAATAAAGTATCGAGACGTAACAAACACACACTTTGTTTGGTGTTCGTGAAAAGATTAATATATATCTGATTTATGGACTATTGCCATTATTATTTACTTGCCCTTTCTACCATGTCAAATCAAGCTCAAAACATCTATTAGTAAGTTGTGGCACATCCATATTTTCTCCTTGTAGAAGCATTGGACATGAACAGATGACAGCCCCATCTTTTGACAACCTAGGGAGCAGACCCTGATGCCCATAATCTAGAGCACCTGAATCCTTGGGTCTGATCCATTTTTCAGCAAGAAGCCATCATTCATAGATAATGTCCCACAGGACTAATATTCACCAAAAAGGTAGGGGCAACAATAACAATGGCTGAAGTTGCCAAAACCTCGGTAAGAATGCTGCGCAATCTGTTTCTAGTAACAGAATATTACCAATGGCAACAAAATGATGAAGAACATCTAACAAGATTATGCTTACCTTTTCTTTCCAGTAATTGTATATAGATTGGAAAACTCCATACTTGATGGAGAGGGCTTGCAATGCCTAGCATGTGAATTGACAAATGATTAGGGACCTCTTAAAAGAAATAGCATAAAAAAACCCAAATCAAGGAATAATAAAGAGTAAAAAAATAAATAAATAATACACATTGAAGCGCAATATTGATTCCAAACACAATAATAACCAAACTACCTACTGCCACACTTCAATCTCAAATACAAATACATAAATAAATCAAAACTGGGAAGTGCAACATTAGCGACATGAACATGCAATAAAACCCAAAACAGCTCCAACTGGATCATTTTATGAGCATATTGACAAAAAAATCTTCTTTAATACACACTCAGCTGAGATCCTAAAATTCCCTGATACTGAGTTTTAGATTTTAAATGAGCATCCTCGCTCCTTAATAACCATCAGTTCATTTTATACTGACCAAACATACGGCCTTTCCTAAACCTCGGAAACTTTTAAGACACATGTCACCTAGTAAGATCAATAGTTTAAACAAAAGCTTGAAATTGGAATCCTTTCTGTAAGGAGGCCTTTCACCCAAATATAAACCACCTTAAGATTCATTATGTATGTTTTATCCACTTTTTTCCTGGAAACATCAAAGAAAAAGATGCTCCCACCAGAATCCACATCATCCGGGAGAAAAAAGGAAAAATAGAAAAAATTAAAAAGTCAAAAGCTCTAAATTTGCAAGTTGCTGAGTTAAGCAAGCCAAGACAGATGTGAAAAGTGTTTCAGATAGCAAAGAACGATTACAACCAAAATGGAAAAAAGTTAACAGATAATATACATCTAATCCCAAAATCACAAAGACAGAAGAAAACTTTGTACTGCAACTTGCAAGATTTTATAACATTCACCTCGACAGCAGCATCGAAAGTTAAAAGCACCGGAACAGGTGAGCCAAGTGTTTGAGTAATAACTCCTGCTCTTTCACGAGCCTTGTGATCTAAAACTTCCAATTTAAAAAGTATTGTCTCGAAACTGTGATAAAAACCAGAAGACTTCAGCACAAACAAGTTTATAAAGAAATAAGCAACTGCAAAATGGCATGAAGTGTCTCACATTCAACAGCCATCACCACCCCACCCCCAGTTTCTTGTGAATATAATAACTACGATCAGAATTTGTAATATAAACTCTACAATGTGTGGTGAGTGAAGAGGAAAAGCGCCCCATATTTGTATTTCAAAAACAAATTATGGGAAATTTTAAAGTGGCCCGAAGTTAAATTGAGATTTGGAACAAAAATCAGGACATCTAAAATGAGATAGCAAAGAGCTAAGGGTCAACTTCACATAATGCAATTAATAAAGAAAACTGTCACAACTTTAGCAACCACTTTTTACTGTCACAAGAGATGGCTGACTTTGTAGAAATCAACTTTTACGTCTACTATTCAAGGAATAACAATGAATTGTAAAAGAGGGCTGGAAATTAATTTCCATATATTGCATATATCAATAACAGTACAAGGAGTATTCAATATACAGTTGGCCAAGAGTGGAAAGAAAAAACCAAAGGATGAAAATAAGGAGATAAAATACATCCTAAACAAGTACCATACAATATGGAAAGATTATTACGTTTCAGCTACAAGATTTTTTCTTTCTTTGTTGAACTCTTGAAGCCAATCTTCGTCCTCGTTATCGAGATCATACTCAACAAATTCTCCAATTTCAGCCCGAGCTGCCAGTAACTTAACAAAGTTATAATGCATGATCATGCAAAAATTATTATAACCTTCTTAACTCATGTAATTGACTTACCTCCCCTTGCCCGCAGGTATGATGTTGGTTGAGTAAACGTTTGGGAGTAATCCCTTTCATATGTATCTACAACCACAAACTCCGGAGTGGGTATTTCAGAAGCAACTTTCTTTGCAGATACTTGTTGCACCTATTAGATTAACAGCAATGGCATAGTTACTCAGTGTATGAACATTATTCAGTACAAATAATAAAAGAACCTTTTGCATAGTTAAAGGGAAGTTACAGCATGGTTGGGTGACATTGTGTCCAATGTGACCCTACCAAATAACCCCCTCGCAAAGGTGCAGGTTAGAACCAACCAACTACCATAGATTATTCCTACGAAGCAGGCCCTCAGGCTCAGAGTTAATGCCAACTACAGTTAGATACTTGTTTGAGTGTTCTTATACAACGAATAATACTATAGAAAATAGAAATGCCGGTAGTATTTTTCTGAAAATTGGTGCTCTTCTAGGGAACTTTCTTCATGTTAAATAAAATCCAGCAAACGCAAGATTAAGCAACCAGCCAAGTAAAATTTCTACAATCTGAGATAATAATCACCAACGAATCAAACTACAGTATTTTTCAACTTTAAAGTAAATAGCGCACCTCATTATCAGCTTCTGCAGCAAGACGGAGTATCTGGGAATTACGAGTAGAAGTTGGGACTTCATCATCCTCGAAGTCCTTAACAGATTTTACAATGGGAAGCTTCTTGTTGATGTCGAGGGGCCGAGGCCTAAACGAGAGCCTAGTCATAGCATCAACTCATCTCCCAGTTCAATCAATTCCTCCTTTTTCTAGGTGCCACTACTTTCCTCACGCTAAACGCAGCATTTAAAGTTTGAAAAACAAAAAAGTGTCATCATTAGCACTTTAGCAACGGTTATGTTAGCATTCATTTCATCTGTAATTAACAATTTATCAACACCCCTAGATGAGAAGAAGCAGAACGTCAAGAAATGTATTCAGTCGCAACCCAAATTTTTAGTTGCATATTAAATTATAAATTCGCTCCCCAAGACTTCTAAATCCCCAAGGCTTCGAAAACATGAGTACAGTATGTACGCATACCTCCAAACCCGTACTTACGCATGGACGTATTACAGCCACAATGGAACGCATATGCACAGAATACATCAATGAAAAGCGAGAAAGAGACGAAGCCATACCAGAAAGATAGGAGAAAGTCTAATTGAGAGGAACTCCAATCACAAAGTTTGTTCTTGTTATATAGTAAAATTGAAAGAGAATCGTTAACTAGGGTTTTGTTTTCCTGCAGAAAGGGGCCGGGGTTGGCCGATGGGGAAACAGAGAGCTCACTGCCCGACAGCATCACCCGGGCCGAATTATGAAGACAATTGCTGGACCGCGCAACGGGATGTTATCGGGTCCTAAATATTGAAAAATCTGAAAATGAAAACAAATTTCCGTAGCATAAGATACATTTCAGGAAATTAAACTTAGCTATGACGACTTTCGACATGACTCCATAACTTAATCGAATGAAATTGGGCTAATCAGGATGGACGAAATTTAGATAGACTCGAATTACAATTTAAATTAGGGGTTGATTGGATCGATATTAGTTGTTGACCTAATCCTAAATTATTTTTGGATGATCAATCAATCCAACCATCCCAACCCGCGTAATATAAAATCATATATGTATTACATGTATTTTAGCCATTCTTGGTTTCTTATAACGAAAATTATGGACAGTGATTTTGTTGTTCTTGATTCCTCAAATTTTTTTAAATATGTTTACCTTTTTATTAATTGTTTCTTCTATACTCAATATTGAATATTTGATCAAAAAAATACGTGAAGAATGATGATTCAAAACTAGAGATGACAATTTGTACTTGTCTTGCAACGGGCAGGGTTGGGGCGAGTGCGGGGTTTTTTCCTGCTGCGAGGCGGGACTAGTAAACCCGCCCCGCCCAACTATAGAGATATATATATTATAAAATATATATTATATGCATTATAATATATAATAGTTAATATATTATAGATAATATAAAAAAATAGTATTAAAAGACAAGTTTCATTTTCCATGTGTGTGATTTTTTGTGTGTTTTGTGTTTAATTAATTCATTAATTGGGTATTGTTTTATTAATTATTATTATTATTTTTTTTTAAAAGTGTAGAACAGGGCAAGGTGGGTGCAAGTTTTGTTTTTCAGGGCAGCACAGGTGCGGGTTCTGAGTTTCAAAACCTGCAAGAGCGGGATGGGGTAGGTTTGAAGGGTTTAAAAAACCCTGTGGAGGAGGTGCGGGTTGGGGGGAAACCCTCCCCGCCTCACCCCACCCCGCTTCATTGCTATCCCTATTCACAACTAGAATTTGAATGGATTTTGGATTGCTTAAGTTGGCTTTGCATAATTTATTGTCTCAACTTCTCCAAACTTAAACTTTTAACTTTCTTCATTTTTTTTATATTGATCTAGATGTTGCACTATATAATTTTTGTTCATGTTGATTAATTAGACCTTAATTTAAAATCTAACTTGGTAAATGATAGACATTTTAGACTACATATTACTTCACTGACACAATGATTTTGATTTGGGTAGTTAAATCATTTCAATTTTGTGACTATGTGAATTATAATGTGATTCGTAACGGAAAAATACTACAAACTTCTATATTTTACAATTACTAATTATTATCAAATAGATTGAGTGGAGATTAGTTGTTGTGATCTTGGATTGGTAGGTTAACCCAATTCAAAATTATGAACATAGTTTGACGTGATATAATTTAGTTTAATTTGATTTTGAGCTTATCAGGTTAAAAATTAAATGAATTAGAACATATTAAGAAATTTTATACTTCTTTCTCACTTTTTTCAGACTTAACAGGCTAACTCTTGGAATTGGAAGAGCTGCAAAAGCTATATAATACATCTACCTTGGCCCAATTTCAATCCACTCAACTCTCCTAAATTGTTACCACCACTAATTGTACCAACCCTTCATTACGAAAAACATTCCCTTACCCCCTCCATATTACATCAAGAGTCAAAATTAATAGAGATGGCAATACGTCCATGCTCCCTATCAAAGCATTGAAATGGCATTTCATGAATCGCTTTCAAAAATCATATATTCAATTTTGCAAGATTTCATTTTCTTAAGAGCACTAGCAAACACTCTTACCTTTGCCTAGGTAGCATGGAGCCTAAGTTGAGAAGAGGATGCAAATAGGATTTTTCCTACCAGTTCCAAATCAAGAAAGCTTCAAATGTTTTGCCATATTCAAATTCAATGTCACATCCAATCTTCAACCAGCAAGTAGTGGGGGTTTTCATTTGGGCATAAACGATCTCTTGTGCCCTAGACAATTTAACTGTGCTTTTCAGTGTTCGGATGCGAGTTTAATAGTTGTAGCAGTCAAGCAAGCATCCAAATTGTAGTCAGTGTCAAACTTGATTTCTGATTTTTCTAGATTAGGTCCATGGCCATAAAGTCAAAAGTTGCAAACATTTATAGCTGGATCCGAACATGGACAAAAATGAGGAGTTTATGCAGAGTTCAATCCACATTTTAATTGAGAGGAAAAAAAATTATGGAAGCGAACCCCATTAGAAACTAAGCCAGACAACTGCAAAATGACATTGTGGAGTAATCAAGGCTGTACAATTCCTATGACTGGGAGTCTGGGATCTATATTCGTATTTGAGATCTAAAGTATTGAAATAGAGTAGAGCGTCATATTTCTAGTGATGGTCATATAATAATGATGAGAAAGGTCATGATTGTGTGCCCTGTTTGAGTATAATGAGCTGGTATTTATAGTCAGTCCTGTATACGTCGGTCTTTGGGTCAGCATCTAAGATGGGGACACATGATTGGTCAGATCTCTATGGATCATACGGAAGAAACTCGACCCAGATATATGATACGGATCCCATGATTTTAAAGGTAATCTCCCCATAAAGCTCCATTTATGGGCTTCAAGCTTTGGGCTGTTGGGCCATTCCCCTATTAAGAACAAGGTATTAAGTTGGGCTTTTATCCATATCTTGGAGAACACTTCATTTGCTGTATATCCAAGAGGTTGGAATTTGATCCAGCAATGTAGAGTAATGATCTAAAAAGAACACTTCAGTGCCTTCTAGCAATGAGCAACAACCGGGCTAAATTTATTCAAATTGTAGTCGCTTTATTTCTCTTGTTCATTGTTGTTCTTCTTCTATTGACTGGGCTGCCAAATCTGCTATTTGTGAATCCCAGAAACTTTGGGAAATTTGGCCATCATGGAAATTTCGTTTTATTAGGAGGTCTACTAATAGAGCAGCCCATAATCTTGCTGCATGGGGTAATTTTTCTAATTGGGACGGGACATGCACCCCAGACGATCTTCCCGCCAATGTATTCTGTGATGGAGGCTTTCCCATTGTTGCCTCTCTTTTTGATTAATGAATTTTGCTGTTTTATCAACAAAAAAAATAACGCTTCTACCAGACATTTGTTTGAGGAGATGACATTGAAATTTTGAAATTTTATTGTGACAGAATAATTCATTATTTTTTCCATAGCCAAAAAAATTGATGATAAATTTTGTATTCGATAAGTTGAAAATCCTCTTGAACTTTCCCCTTTGAGAATTGCATGGACACAAAATTGAAAACGGGGGTGCCTTTTGCAAAGCGTAAATTACTAATGTAGAGCAATTGAAAATTTTTTATATGAACACTCATCCTTCTAATAATTATCTATTTTTGGAATTTTATTACATTTCAACGTAATATGACAAAATTTTCAACGTTTACAACATGAACGGGTTAGATTTTGAGCAAAATTCTTCTGGTAGTGAGATAAAAATATTATTTTTGAAGTAAAACGCAAAAAACAAAAAAAAAAAGCAAATTTTTTTTTGGGTTGCACCCCCCATAGGCGCATAGAAGGACAGATTGCGCCCATGGGAGGCGCGTAGAAGCAAGGGTTGCACCCCGCACGGGCGCAATTTCAACCCCTTTGGCAGGCGCCAACAATTTTTTTCGACTTTTTTTTTCCTTCTTTGCGCTCGCGGCGGGCGTAAATGAAGGTGGCTTGCGCCGACGAGGGGCGTAAGGATTCGGTTCTATGCGCTCGCAACGGGCGCAAGAAACATGTTGTTACACCCGTCGCGGACGCAAGCAGAAGAAGTCATTTTTTTTTCGTTCATTTAAATCAATCAATTTTTAATGAAAAATTTACTAACGAAGGTACAAACTATAATCTTAAATCGTTACTTCAAATTAATACGAAGATTCGGCGAATAGTTAACAAAATAACGTTCCTGTAATTTTAACTAGGTCCAAACTGACTTCAAGAAAAAATACAGTAATAAGTCTCGGGCCTATCGGACCTCACCCTCCGCTACCAACACAGATCCACATTTTTTTTTCAATTTGGGTCGCATCGCGAGCTTTTCGATTCGGGTCGTAATTCAGATTCACAAAAAAAGAAAAAAGATTTTTCAAGACACAACGTGAACAAGAGAGAAACAAAAAGCAAAAAAATGTTTAATATGAGAGGTAGGTTAGTTGTTTAGAGGAGTGGGGATGTTCATTTTGTTTTGTTGAACTGCTCTGCAAGATAGTAAAAACTATTCTGCAAATATAATTTCACATTGAAAACCCACAAGCGTTGTAAGCTTTTCTTGAAGGAAAAGCGTAGAGGCCACGTTTGGGCAACTTTTCGAAGTACCAACTAACCCCAGGCATCGTGGAGTGCTCCGGATGGTAGTTAATTTGGCTGCTTTAAAATTCTAATTTATTTGTAATTTTTCATGATTTTTAGTGCGACACGTTTCTATGTTAGGATTAATTATTAATTATATATTCCAAAAGAGCTTTGAATATTTCTGCTTCTCCATTTTTTATTTCCGGTTTTGATGACTCTTTTAGCGTCCTCACCAACTCACATAATTTATTTTTTATTATTCATTTGAATATAAACATATGCCTTTTAGTCCTCGTCATTGATCACGTGTGCAAGAATAACAGGACCCTTGACTATTAGCACCACTCAAATTATTGATCTTGGAAGTTCAGGTTATTGGGCGTTCGGGTTATGAGTCGTTTTTAAAGTAATTACTATGGAGTTGGTCAATCGTTTACTTTGAAGGTTGATTTTGATTTGTGGGACTTGATTTTAGGCACTTGTTTATTTTGATTGAGAGGGCATAGGTGGATAATTGTGCAAAGAATACTTATATGAGTTACGTTTTACATAAAAAATCTAAGTTAGTACATTCAAGTATTTTTTAATATTTATGTTATAGATATTAACTTGGTTATTACATTTATTTTATAGAATATATTCAAAGAAAAATGGGATACATTGTTGAGTCAATGTTCAAATGGATAGAGTGAAGAGTCGCAGTAGAATATGCCATCTCAGCAATAGATGCAATCACTAATTGAACAACTTATTGTTTTTTCATAAAATAACCCCCCAAAAAAAAAAAAATAAAAATAAAAACTCACATTTTCCACCTAATGTTTGATGGCACAACGTGTAATTTGAAGGATGAGTTGGACAAAATAATCATAGACCAAAAATGGTTTATTCTAGCTACTTTTAAACCAACTATTAAAGTAAACAAGTTAAGAATTGGTTACATTTGCCCAAACCTCATATTAACTTACAAAGTACACATACCCCCAAGAATTTCTCTCTGTCTAAAATTGTTAAAGAAACAAGAACTAATCTATGTTTTATTGATACTTGAATTTATCATCAAACTATTCATTCGTCCCGACCGCAAGTCAATTTAGCGTAAGTACAATTGCTTTTATATTGATATATGATAAAGAGTGTATCTTGACGTATTGATGTATTTGTTAATTGTTCGCGATAAGTATTTTATTTTTGTGAAAGAAACGATTACATTTAATCATTATATCAATACATTTTAAATACCAAATACATTAACTAAACACAAAAGAAATTATCTAAACTATTATTTAGTAGACAAATACTACTATGCAGAAACACAAAAGCCCATACGTTACCAATGAAAATCGAACACGCACCGCTCCTATGAGGAGAATGAAGTAGTGTCACTTCATCTAAAGTATTAATTGAACATGTCTAATTTTATAAAAGTCGATCTCGGTTTATTTTATTCATTCATTCTAATAATTTGATATTTTGATGGTACTAAATTTAATAAAAATCTTAAAAAATTTAAGGTTTAAATAAATTTAATAAATAGCAAGTAACCTAAATTAAACCAACAAAGAATGATTTCCCCATTTCCCTGGAGGGTTGGAGCAAATTAGTTTTTCTTGGAGTGCAAGTGAGACAAGGCCACATGACTTGACCCGTTCCAACGAGAAGCATGAAATCCCTGACGAAAGCAGAAGAAACGTCGCGTGCAAAAACGTTCTTTGTTCTTTGTTGTCCTAGAGATACTGCCGTTCTCTCTCTTCCTCTGTTCCCGTTTTCCCCCCTAAAACCCTCCTCTTCACCCTCTCTTTAATTTTTTCTATGGCGGCGAACCCCGAGCTAGCGTTGAACCAAAACCCCTTTGCTTCAGAGCATCGTTGAGTTCTTTTCTTGAAAGAAAGAAATAAGAAGAAAAAGGCAGACCATGCCCACTTTTGCCAATCTACCGTTGGAAAATTTGCTCGAGCCCAGAGCTCGAGATTCCTTGAAGAAGCCTTTCTTTAACGGAGACCAAGAAGACGCGAACCAGAGAAGTGAGCGGCGTCCGAGACACTTGTACATATCGCCGGCCTTGTATGTGACTCCGGAGCAAGCTCCCATACCGGAGCATTCCTCGTCCGACCCAGTTTCCCCTTCTCCGTACTTAGCCAACCAGAAGCGCCGCAGATGTGGAGATGAACAGAGAAGAGTTGGTGCGGGTGAAGTTCCGGATTCGGCATCCAGAGATGAGGGGGATGATTTTAGTTTGGAGGAGGTGGTGGAGGAGAATTTTGTCGATGAGAACTTGGTTGGAAATGATGATGATGATGATGATGATGATGATGATGATGATGATGAGGGATTTCTCGATCTTAGGGGAGAATCCATGAGTGTAGGAAGTGAAGTGGA
Organism: Handroanthus guayacan; assembly: GCA_014898755.1. Classification (NCBI taxonomy): domain Eukaryota; kingdom Viridiplantae; phylum Streptophyta; class Magnoliopsida; order Lamiales; family Bignoniaceae; genus Handroanthus; species Handroanthus guayacan. The sequence continues at coordinate 143,822 of JACFYI010000737.1, forward strand.
AGCGAATGATTTTGGGAGGCAAATCGAGAGCCGCAGCTTTGTATCGGCTCAAGGGGAGTTTTTTGATGCAAATGATGGTAAATTTAATTTATATTCTTGAATATGAATTATGCAGACTAATTAAATATTACCATGTGCTATTCTATGTTTTGTTATATTATGTGCATGAGTTCAGATGTGATGTGAATCAGAATGTTGTATTTGGAAATTTGTGTATAGCGTGTATTGAATGAACTTTATAGCCATTGCCTGGTAGTATGATTTCTGCCAATTCAAGAATTATATGTCACATACATAGCCATTGTGGGATTTTCTCAGTTTAGTGTTTGGAACATCCACCTCAGTCCTAAATGAAATAGAATTTGAACTGTTTGATGCAAAAGCAGTTGAAAAGGGCCCAAGTAAATTCATAATCTCCACAAAGCATGAGGGGTGTGTCATCTTCAGTAGTTCGCTCTCGTCCTTTCATGTTTTAGTAGATGAATAAAAGGTCAGGTAGCTTGGTATTAAAGGAGTTTATGTTCTCCCTATTGGATTTCTTTGTCCTATTTCTTGTTTAGCATTGCTAATGTCTGGCTTGTAGGTGTATGATTCTTTTGATTAAATTTTCAGCTTCTGGAATTGTGATTGTTCTAAGCAACTTGTGAGCAAGATTTTATGTCATTTAGTCTAGTTGATATCAAGATTGATCACTAACAGAACTTCTCGACTTGTATTCACAGACTTCTCCTCTGATGGGTCCATTTCAAATACACCTTCCTCTGGCTCCAGATTTGAATCAGAGTTACGTGCCACAAGGCTTAGTATCCTTGAGGAAATCGAAAGGAGAGAGACTGCAGAGGAGGCTCTTATTTTGATGCGCAGTCAATGGCAAAGGATCAGTGACCTTATGAATCAGGCGGGGTTTACATTTCCTGCACCTCCAACTGCTACTGGTAATGCACAACTTATGGACAATTCAATCGAGCAGTTCTCGCAGGAAGTTGCCGTTGCCAGGTTTGTTGCTGAAGCAATTGGAAGAGGTCAAGCCCGTGCTGAAGCTGAAGAAGCTGCTGCCACTATCATTGAGTCAAAAGACCAGGAAATAGTCCGACTACGGGATAGACTGCAGTATTATGAGACTGTTAATCATGAAATGTCACAGCGGAAGCTTGTTGGTATGTTTCTGCCTTCCGGACATGTTTTCGTACTACATTAGCTTTGGAATCAAAATCAACCAACGATCTACCACTAAAAAAGGATCCTCTTTTCTTTTTTACCTAACCTCCACTTAAATCTAATTTCGGGCCATGTTATGATTAATTGACGTGAAAATGATCTTTTGATCTGTAATCGTGGTATCTTTCACCTTTTGCTCGTTCTCCTTATTAGGGCACCATCCTTAATGTAATTATATTGATGTTAGTAGTCTTGAATTGAGAGATCTTTGTAAAATGTGGTATGAGAATATCCACTCCAGGCAAGTAACCATTACTTGAGATCCTACGAAAGAATGCTGCCACTTAATTTGAGATTGATGGAATATTTCACATTAGATAGGTCTTCATATCATTCTGTTTTTCCGGGTCATTACTTCATGGCATTATAGAAAGTGGTTTAGCGTTGGAGAAGTAAGATAGATGTATCCGTTTCAGGGCTTGGTAGAAAGCTTCAGGCAATTCTATGTTTCAAGGAGATGTTGAATTTGAGCAAATATGCATCTAAGAAATTATAAGTACTAGTTCTGTCTAATTTTCTTGGTTCAATTATTACTGCAGAGCTTGCACGTAGACAACAACAAAGGAAAAGGAGGCAGCGGAGGTGGATATGGAGTTTTATGGGGTTGTCCATTGCCATAGGAGCTTCATTTGTTGCATGCAAATACATTCCGCATTCAGATGAATATCTATCATCACTCAAGTCGGGCGACGTAATGGATGACTCTCGTGCTAGCCCCTCTTAGAGATTCACCCTTTATGTTATGTCGATTGTTCAAATTGGAGCTTAGGTAGGTTACGTTGGTTGGCCATCTTGGAATCTGATAGTACATAGCTTTCGGAAGCCTTCTTCAGTAGATAGCAATGAGCATAAATATGTGTGCATATGGGAGCACACATGCCTGTCCTGATGCTTGTAGTTACTTCCTCAGAACATAAAAGTAATGTAGCCCACTTCCTTAGAGTAACATTTTGTGGCATTCTTGCTGATCTTTCTTTCTTCATTTCGTATAAAAGATGACATTGTCTTAAACATTACATGTAAGTTCCTAGGTAATTATTTTATCTCAGCTCTTGTCAGCTCAGCCAAGTGAACCAAGTTGTGAACCTACTTGAAGACGCCTGATAAATAAACAAACAAGAACCAACTTCTTCCAGTCTGGTTTAACTAGCCCTCTCTGAAATCCCAGTTCTAAACATTTAACAAAAGGTTTGAGTTTGTTCTTGACATTTGAATGACTCCACTCCAACGATTCCCACCATTCTTTGTCTTCTTTCCCTATCCTGATCTGTTTTAGACTCTGAGGAGGAGATGGTTGTCCATTCAGACAGGGCATAAACAATGGCAACCTCTTCACTCTATGGCATTCAAACAGTACGATGTTTTCAATCGAATCACAAATCATCGTCAATCTGCAGATGCTTCTTAGTTCTGGCAGCCATTTCAATGATAATGCCCTCAGCTTCGGTAGAGTAATAACACCTCGATCATTGTAGCTTGTTTCTGGCTCACATCCTTCGTCTTCTCCTATAATCTCCACCATTTCTGCACATTCAGAGACATAAACCTCCTCAAGGCTGTAAAGACTCTGCATCATCCTTAATGTGAATAGCTTCCTCATTTTGTTGCAAAATTCAATACGCAACTTTTTAAGACATGAAAAGGTTCCACTTTGAGGTGCAGCTGCTCTTACATCCCCCCATTGTATGAGAGAAGTGAGATTAGGCAACCATGCAAGAATCAAATTTTCAAGACTTTGGAATGGGAATATCAGATCAACGGAGGGCGACACTGTCGAAATGCAGTCGACTTCATCACAGCGACGGATTCTCAAACTTTTCAAGCTTCTTAAGCTGTTCAATGATGGGAAGGTGTCGGATAAGCAGTTATTCAGGCCGACACCTGGCAACTTTTAACTCCTGGATGTCATGTGGTAGCAACACTTTATCTTCTCCTCTTTGTTTCCCGAAGCAGTAACCCTTTAAGGTCACCAGTTTATCACATAGTCTTTTGCTGTCCAGGGGACCCCTTGACCATGAATCATACTCGCCTACAACAATACAGTAATAACTAAGTTGTCCATATCTTTGTTGGGATTTGATGAATTGATTGAGATCATGTACATTGTAAAACAAGCCTTGAAATTCTTCTAAG
>JACFYI010000737.1:219281-230950 GCA_014898755.1 Handroanthus guayacan
TCCTCTTATATACATACATATATATTTCTAAGAGTAAATATTATATTTGATTATACGTTAATGTCATTGCATAAATACACTTTAAAGATCAAAGATTAGATACAATTCAAAATAATTTAAACTACCATTCGGCAGATAAAGACTACTATATGACAAATAAATACCCGCACATTGTTAGTGGGACTCGAATCTTGCACCTCCAATATGAAAAGGTGGAGGTAATGCCATACATTCAAAGGATGACAACCACTTCTCTTATAATTAGAAACCATAAGCCGAATCACACTTACACTAATCTAAGTAATTGAGCTAAATTCTAACGCCCTTATACCCACAATGACCATAAGCAACATTTGTAAAGTTTTAGAAAATACAATTGTAAAATGAGAAAGAACGGAAATTCAATTTGTCTAATCTAATAAGACCACAAATTTGCCCCAAAGATCTTCAGGTTCGAGATATGCGAAGGTTGAAATACTTATTTGTTAATTATTATATTGACAGTAATTTCGACTGTAATTGGTCTTGATTTTAGTGGTGTAATAAACTTATTTATCTTAAAAAAAAAAAAAGGAAAGGAACGTTCAGAAATCAGAGTTCAAGATTGTTGACATTTGACAATTGGCCCATGTAGTTGTAAGCTCTGCCCATAAGCCTAGAATCTTTCAGCTTATGGGTTTGGGCCACTTCAAGGCTTAAGCCTCCATATGTTTTATGGGCTGGTTGAAGGCCTGGCCCACACCACTACTAGATAACAAAATAAGTTGCTTTCTTTTTCTGTTTTTTTGTCGTTGTCGTCGTCGTCGTTATTGTTGTTTTTCGTCCCCTCTTTTTTGACTATAACCTATTTACTTCTCGGAAATACATATAACTTCATAACCAAGTTAGCTTAAATTGAACTGGACTTTAGAAAATCCAATTCAACTTGTAGTTGGGGCAGTAAAAGGAATCACGAGACTCGTGCCGGTCCATTTATTGTGGTTGTACTAACTGTATTATGTCACATTCCATATATGTCTCTTCTGTGTGTATATACATACAAAAATGATTTTATCAAAAAAAAAATATACATACAAAAATGAGATGGCATATGTTTCCAATATATACATATATATATATATATACAATCATTCATTTGGCACACAAATATATACCACAATCACTACAAAAATTACAATATCAAGGTAAATTACACTTTGACCCTGTACTGTACCTCATATAACACTTATTCATAGTATTATGATGATAGTCACTTAGCTTCTAAAGCTAGTTAATCGTTAGTTTTTTTTTTCATTAAATGAAGTGAATTTATTACCAAATTACTCTTCATACTTTTGTTTAAGTATACGCAAACCTCAAACAATCTCTTTTTCTTTTTTTTTTTTGTCAATCCATAGTTCAAAATTTGTTAACTAGTTTTCATCGTTCAATTTTTTTATATTTTATTTTCTTAATTCTTAGAAATTTTGAATAATTTTATATATATGGATTCTTCATGTTATTTATGTTAATCATTCAAGTCATTGTTTAATTAATTTTAAGGTATAACTCTATGCATTCCCTATACCATATTGTTGTATGCAAATATTCAAATGACGTATTTTGTCACATTTTGGGTATTGGAAATGTATGATGCACAAGTGATATTGTACTAACATTAATTTGTTTTCATTATATTGTTTTGCACCCATACATATTATCTTTTTCATGTGTATTTTAAGCTTTCATTATTCAATTTTTTTAGTCATTTTTATTTCATGGGAACTTAATCTATTGTTATATTATACTTAATTTTCAGAATAAATAAATGATAAAAAAATGGTAAAAGACTTAACTAATTTTTGTCGTTTGATACATATGTTTTCTTGCAATAATATATTATATGGAATACAAGTATTTATACCTTAAAAATTACTTAGACAATGACTTGTATGATAAACATAAATAGCATGAAGAGTTTTGAACTTGTATAATTATTCAATATTTCTAAGAATTTAAAGAAAATAAAATATAAAAATTTGAACAATGAAAATTGAGGAGCGCAAAATTTTGGTCTATGAATTAAATTAAAAAAATATTGAAAATGTTTGGAGCTTGCATGCTTAAATTGGAGTAGGAAAGGATAATTTGGTAATAAGTACATCTTATTCAACAAAATAACTCAAGGTTGACTAGTGTCAATGGGGTAGTTGATGATTTTTATAGTAGAGAGGAGTAAGTATTACATAAGGGATAGTAAAGAGGGGCAAGGTGTATTTACCCTAATATCAATTATAAAAAAAACTAATTGACAATGTGAAAATAATCATTGATAATAAACATTTAGTGACACTGGCTTTCCGGCCTTTTAATTTGTCATTAATGATCTTTATTTTAATTTCTAATAATACTATTAATAGTGATAATAATTAGCATTGTAAATTATCAATACTCGCAAATGTTGATGTGTATATGTATATATAGTGACAAGCCAGTGACAATAAAAATTATCATTATAATTTATGATAAAAAAATCATTATCACAAGTCCACCATGTGTATGTCATTGATTGTCAGTAATGGCAATTTAAAGCTATTTGCCTTACTATTAGGTTCGTCAAATTCATTAGTGTAAATATCACAAGTGTGAAGCGATCTTATACTAAATGAGACGACTTTGAAGTCTTATGGGATTTTGAAAGTTGAACGTAGTTGCCAACTCTAGTCAGAAAGTTCAAACGAAAAGTCATTTTTATTTTTTGAAATAATAAAGTAAGCTTTATAACTCCAATCAGCGTCATTAGATTGTAGCTTAATAGGAGTTGATTCTACCCCGTCGGCCAAGCAACCTAGGTGGGAATTTTGAAAGAACTAGAAGGGAAAAGGAAAGGGAGAAGAATTGGTCAACTCATCAGACAAAATAATTTTTTCATCACTTTATATATAGAACGTTACTGATTATTCTTTTTCTTATAATGTATAGTCTATGTACATACATCCATATATATATATATAGCATGTAAGTTCTAGTTTTTGTATAATTATTTTATATTTCGGAAAATTGTGATCATAACAAAATAAATATTATGTGATTGATTGAGTCTAATTAAATTTATTCTGGACAAGAATTCTTTGTATACATTGTTATTGTTATTTTCCAAGATGAAGAAAGAATTAAATAAATTCATGTCTGACAGTCTCGTGTCAGAAAGTCAGCATGATATTGAATGAGGTATTAATAGGACAATGTAATAAACAATAACGGTGGCATTGGTAAGGTTTGGTCCACCACTGACTTCACATCAATCATCACAAGCATGCATGTCTCCGATACATCTAATTTTGGATCTTTCAAGTATTTTATTTTTGTTTTTATTTTTATCTTTTTTCAGGGATTATTGCCGCTATTTAAATACTTTTCATAATTTTTTTTCTTTTTTCTTTCTTATATTTGATATAATTGGAAATTTTGTAAAAACTCAAAAAGTATTTTTGGTACTTTAAAATTTGCATGAAACTTGTCAGAATTTCTATGTGACGTCTTCATTACCTAATTTTATGTAAAATCCACGTCAAATTTGAATTTGGGATTGATTTATTTATTTTGGACTCGTTTAATTTATCTAAAAACTTATAACAACTAATCTATTTGTCACAATATTCCAAATGCACTAATTCTTGACATACTGCTTTGGTTAAGCCATATTTTAGACTAGAAATTTTGTTCAAGTAATAACTTTTTTGTTTATTTAGTCTTAAGGTAGACTTTAAACAGTTGATGAAGATTTGGTTCTATCGTGTAAATTGGGCTTGATAAGTGTATGAGGTATAAAAGTAATCTCGTACATTTGTGATTGAAGGGGATGACTTGTTTCATCCTTAAAAAAAAAAAAAAAAAAACAAAAAAGGGAATGACTTGCAACCAAAAGTAGTTACACTAACAGAGATGGCTCTTTGCATCAACTATTCAATTACTTGAGTCAGTTCGAGTCATGAAAAGAGATAAACAAGTAGTAAAAATGAGAGAGCAAGCTAGTAAATAGTAAAAATTATCATATTTACGATGGAAGACTAATTCATAGTGACAAAATATATCACCCCTATGAATCCACATGGATCGCAATTGTCCAGTTGGGACCCCTAAAGTTGCCACATCCGTAAACCTGGAATCGATGGTTTATACTTTAGGTTAGGACCTGAATAAAAAGATTAAAAATACGAATCTTTATAGCGACGATGTCATCAATATCATTTTTAGGGCATATTGGATATTTCAAGCCTTTTCTAGGCCTAATTCTTTATCGATGAGATAATATTATGTACGTATATCTCGAGATAATACTAGATACATACAAGGATATGGTCAATTAATGAGAAAAGACATCTAACCTTTAATGTTGACTCATTTTAATGAGAAAAGATGAGCATAGAATGCAATAAATATTCAAACGGTGATGTTGGTAAAAATTAATAAATATGATTGGTCCAGGCCACATTCTCCTGTTGGTCTATATATCAATCGTATGTTAGTCGTCCCAAATAAAATATTTTGTTACATTCTATTCTATGGAGCATTTGTTGCAATTATGGGTTGCAATAAATCAAGCACAATATATGTTCCAACTCCCTTTTTGTCCACATCTAATTTCTTTGACTAAATTAATTACAACAGCTTTAGATTTATAATCCTCGTGACCAACAATATTCACATAATAATTAATATAATGAATAATGTTGGATATGACAAAATCCAATTTACTTTGAATAATATATTTAAATGACCGTTCTTGTATTTAAACGATACTTAAAATGATTGTCTTTTGTGATATTTGTCAAAACAATAACCACACATACTTTTTTTTAATTAAAAAATTAATTAATGCATTTAATTAATATACCATCAGATCCTAGTAAGTGTGTGTCATCAACTCACATTGATTATATTCATGCCCTTTGTTTTTTTTTTTTTTTCAGAGAAGCGATTACATTCGACTATATATCAATATCATTGCAACAATATATTTTGAAGACCAAATATATGACTAGATACAATTCAAATAATCCAAACCACCATTTTGGTGGACAAAGACTACCATACGGTAGATAAACACCCACACGCCGTCAATGGGACTCGAACCCTGCACCTCTACTATGAAATAGTGGAGGCCGTGCCACTGTATCTAAAGGACGATGGCTATTCATGCCCTTTGTACATATCACCTATTGCTCCTAATGATTAAATGATTCATTGAAGTATTACGATCGCTGCAATGTGGGCTATTTACTATCCGCAGCATCAAGAAGTTTGCTGAAACTTATCATTTAGAGGAAGGAGAAGCTGTAACAAGATTTCCACAGATGAATAACATTTAAAATCAAGTTCAGGTACAATAATTGACAAGATACTAAAATTATTATACAGTAGAAAATACTCACATATTAGTAAAATTAGAACTCACTCGATATTAGTAAAGTACTTACATATTTATTGATGATTTTTGCAAGACCCATAGAATCATTAATTATGTTGAAGCATCAATTCTGGTTAATGTTTTAATCATCTCTTATTAGTATGTATGTGTAAAGCAATCCTTTCATATATATATATATATATATTCCCAATAGTTGTATCTATTACATAATCTTAACTAAACTAATTAAATAGGAATTAAGTTAAACCTCATTCGAGCCTTCTTGAGACTACTAAAGATTGGCAAAACCCTAGGTGAAAGCCTGAAAGGGACATTATATTAATTTTATGATAAAGATTATCATAATGATCAACGTCATAATCACTTTAATTTATTTTGATTAGACATATTGCATTCAAGTTCTTTGACTACAACACAAAAACTATTGAATCAATGACATTGCTACAATACCTAAAAGACAATATATCCCGGTTAGACCGGTTCACGGAATAAAAAGGTTTTTAATTACTTAAAGGAGAAACTAAGCAGATTTAATTTGACAACTTAAAAACCCATAAAAAAATTTGACAAATTAAAAGCACGACATTATTCACTAATTCCGAGATTTTGTTGTTCAACTTCGGACAATTAATTAATTAATCATCTGATTAGTAATTAACTTATAATGTTCGATATATGAGTATACAGATCAAATCCTTAGATTTGGTAATGATATGTGACATGTAGCTTTGTTGGTCAATCGTAGGTATCAAGTTTCAAGATTTTTCTTTTGGTCAAGAAATTAATAAAATATTTGGACACGATTACATGATATCATGCATGTGACTGATATTTGTTTTGAGTTCGACCAATTAACAATAAAAACTAAACTTCAATACAATTTTAAGTTTGATAGATAAAATAAATTTTGGACAATGCCTTGACTCGAGTCAATTCATTAATTAACCTCAACTTTTTTCCTAATCAAAATACTTTCTAATATTTAAAAACTTTAACTCCAAGATAAAATGCACCGTAAATTGCTCAGTATTTACATTAGTCTCTCTCCATATATGATAATATTAAGTTTTATTGTATATTGGATTGGAAAAGTCAAAGATTTTGAGACAGTTTATAAGATGTTCCCACATTTAAGGGCTTTTAAAGACAAAATTCCATGATCATCAGAGTATCGAAATTGTATTTCGATAGAGCCTTCTACAGATGGTGATAGATTTGTTTCGAAAATAATTAAATGACGCTCTTTGTAAGAACCACATCTTGTGGCTCTTTCCAAATTTCTCAACTAGAAGATGTGTGGTGATATCAAACTTGTTTTATATTGAAAGAGTTAAGGGTCCTCAGTGTGATTTTTCATCATTTCTAGCCCTTTAAAGTATCTTTCAAGGACAAAATTCTCAATTGTGAATGTTGGATTGATAACATATCTATACAAATAAACTTTCCATCTATGTCTGACGATAGATATGTATGTGAATGCATATATAATGGTTGAGACAAAATATCTTTTCATGAAGAAAAAGGGTCGGCGGATAGTTGCCGTCTCATTAAATAACAAAAGGTACGATTTGTTTTACTCATATGAGGCTCAAAATTAAAAAAAATAAAGGCATATATTTGCAGCCACAATTAGGGTCCATTCAAATCCATTTCCACAAGTACTCTTGAGAAGTGACCCTTCTAATTTAATTGCATATATGATATTATTCTTGGACACATGGTTCAAGACTCATTCTCCTTTCACTTGCATAAATTTAGTATAGATATAGAGCTTTTTCAAAAAGAATTGATCCATAACTCTATTGATACCACAAAATGTGAAAATTTATGAAAGTGGAGGTCCCCTTACTTTCCTCTTGATGTTGATTGTCACTTGATAGTGCCAAGTGGTCCAAAGTTGATCTCATAACACGTTAAGAAGTCGAGGAGCAAGCTGATTTTATATAAGTTAATCTCTGTTATTCATCCCTTGAAACACATTTTTACGACAAAGATGTTTCAGTTGAACAATATCTTAATATAGTTGAATTGCCATGTCATCATCATTATATACTTGGAATTATAAGTTTTGGATTTCTATAACACCAATCTTATTGTGTATGTTGTTTCGCAATAGTTACTTTCTAGTCATTGACATATGTCTATTAGTTTTAGATACAGGTAAATTCATTGTTTTAATTAAAAAAAAATGAAAAAGATATAACCATGTCAATATATATATTTTTCACATACTAATATCATCGGGACATATATGTATGTATTTTCAATGGGCTAACATTCTTTTTCTTTTCTTTTTTTGTTTTCCCTATTTTTTGACAATACTATTATTTGCCTAGGTATAGCTTGAGTCACATTCATATAGTTATAAATGAGTAAGCCCTCAAGAAATAAGTCGGTCGGAGCATTAGTTGGTCGGTGTTTGGCTCGAACTCCATCATGTTGTCCAAACCTTCATTAATGCGCATCGCATTGCATTAATTAAAGGGGTTTTTTTCTCATTCTATACATGGTAACCTCACTCTCCAATTTAATCATATGCATCATCCAAACACGACGTATCTTCTTCTCAATTCTTCTACATTGTTGGGCATGCATTAATTACTTGGATCATGTTGTAAAAATTCATAAAAAAAAATAAGTAAAAGGTCAAAAAAGGGAAAATATAGTAATTAAAATGTTCCAATTACTATATCGCATGAAAATTTTGTTCTTACACCATTTACATGGTATGTAACAAAAAAATAAAAACTATGTCTGATTTAGAGGGTGTTTGCTCAGGACTTATAAGGAGTTACATCTTAATTTAAAAATAAGTTGTTAAAGTGTTTGTATAAAATAAGATCTTTTAGCTTATAAGATGTTAGTAATGACAATTTTGTAATTAAAATGGCTAAAAATGAAGGTGCATGTGAAGATCTTAAAAATAAGTTAGGATTTCCTTACTTTTCTTAAAAAAGCTTATAAGCTCCTAACATCTTATTTTGGAAGCTAATAAGATCATTTTTTAAAAAAATTGCCAAACACATTTTAACATCTTATAAGCTCTTAAACATCTTATAAGATGTTTTGAAGAGCTTATAAACTCATCCAAAGAACCTCTTGCTCGTGTCTTAAGTTTTAAGTTTCATAGAGTAAATGAAAAATAGTTGTGTATAATTTAATTATGTGAAAAAGAAATTTATGATGATATTGCAAGACATGAAATTTAGTGGTGTAAATATGTTATCTGATAAAAAGTTAAAGTAGTGCTCTTTGGTACATCTATGTCACATATAATCTCCAATTTTAGTAACAAAAGTATTAAAAAGAATATATTTGTTTCACACGGAGTGATAATAATTTGTGTTTTATAATATTTGAGCTTTTTTATTTTTCTTTTCCTTTTATTCCATTAAAATAAATAAGATCAAACACAAGACAAAGTTTATACGAAGCGCTGTAAACATTTTTCTTATCATTCTATGGTTTATTTGCTTAGGTAGAACATACCAATATTTAATAAATATGAATTACAAGAACGGAAATCAATAAAAATATTTAATATTACTAAAAGTTTCCGAAAATTTTATCTAATTAGATTTCATATTATTTCAATAATCAATTAAAGCCTCAATTATTTTACCTAAAATAACTTTTTACATTAACTTACTCTAATAATAACTACTCACAATCTTACTAACTTTATATTAAATTATGTATATAATTTAATTAAATATAATAATAATATTTTGATTATTAATTATAAATAAAAATAATGTTTATTTTTATATTTTAATATATTTATTTTTTTATTATTTTATGCATACGTATCGAATGTGTAGTTAAAATTAGTATAAAACAGAGTGACATAATGAATGCGTATGACCGTCAAAAAAGACTGAAGAAGAAGGGTTGACAACCGCCAAAATGGTCCACACCACGGGGTTCTTTTGTGGGCCCCAATCTAGAATGCCCTCTCTAAGCAAACAAAGCAAACTTCAATCCTATTGGATAATACAATTCCAATCATCCCCTTTTCTTTTTCTTTATTTTTCTTGAGAAATTTTGAAAAAAGAAGACTTTGAAGATATTTTTGGCAGATGACGAGGCCACTAACTTTGCAAGAATTTATGGTATCGACTCCCAACATTTTTCTTGATCTTCCGTTGTCCAAGTTCCGGTCATAGGATAATATATTTGCAAATATAACATTTAAATTAGACATAACGAAAAAAATATTAAAATAAGGGAATGAAGACGAAGAATTCTACCATCGAAGACATCGAGAACAAAATAATTGCACTTGAAATTTATAAATTTAGTAATGTTTCTATAATTTTGAACTTATTAAAAAAGAAGCATTACTAGAAAAGAAGCGCAATGTCTATCTTTAGTACATATGGAGGGTATTTTTCGGGAATGATCAGATGAGAATATGAATTACAGTCACTTAGGTTGGATTTATGTTAGTTCAGATGATTCCTCAATTTCTTTGATATATATATATATATATGATTAAACCATAACACTAGATATATATTATTATAATTTTCCAATTCAGAGATTTTGAAAGAAATACATGACTATTGTTTCCACAAACAATGCCAATAATAATAACTTGGTGAATCATAAATGTCAAAGCGTGATCCCTAGGGTCTGTCGTGAAGCTTCCTAGACCACTTCATGTTCCAACCTGTTTAAAACTTTAATTTGTGGACTTCATAGTACTTAGAGAGTTTAAGGGCCTATTATATGGCACGTTAATGAATATGCTATAGATCGAACTTAAAATAATTTGAAATATTTTTAGTCACTATTATTTATTTTATTTGGAAAAATAAGGGATTGTTAATTCAATTCATTATTTTGAAAGCTGGTGACCTAATCTCTTTAATAAAGATATATCTCATTTTCTCATAAAACTTCACCCTAATTGCACCTAATTTTGTAATTAGGAGTTGAGATCAAGTATATCCCAACAATGCTTATCTAACTAAGCTGGCACGTCAGCAAGATTATATGTGACAACGTCAAAGTCATTGGAAACAAGATTTATCATCACAATGAAGTTAATATACGATTCTAAAAGGTCATTCACAATAAAATCAAGATTAGTGACAGTTTGTGCTACAAAAAAGTAATTACGTGTAATCAATCAAAACAAACATATTGTTGATCTAGAGAGATGATGCAATATGCTCCGAATTATGGACTAACTAATCATTAGACAGTAAATGGGGGACTCTTTTTTCTTTTTTCTTTTTTTTTATGAGAAAAAAAAAGAGGCGGCAATAATGGTGGCCTCAGTCTCCTTCCCCTACGTAATGTTCGGACTCTCATACTCAGTCACGAACATATCAGGTACCTAAACCAACCAGTGCAAGTACTGGTTGCATCAACGTAATGCCACCTAGCATTTGATCTAAGGTTTTTCTTCTTGAGTATTTTGAGTGTTAGCTCCGTCTTTATAGAAAGAGGTTACTGTGATGAGAATTGTTGGATTTGTCTTTTTATTTGGGGATAGTGTGCACCTAAATGGAAGAACTGAGCTCTTTGTCCTTAAGATGTATTTGTCCTTTCTTGATGCTTATGATTTCTTGTGATTGTCATATCTCAAGATACAACAATTATTTTCTAGAGATATAACAAGACTACATATCTTTTAAAACATAAAATTCAAAATGTATTAAACTCTTCATAACATGTTACTAGATACTAACCTATACTTTTGTAGCAGTAAGAGGCTACTATATGCATAAAATGCATGCTTTTTGTAGCATTAACTTGCCAATATCTATGAAAATGAACTAACTTGGGGCTCTCTGTTTATATCTGTTGAAAGGTAGTATTCAAATAGAGATCACCTCTAGAAAAGTGCAAACATTTCTATTAGCACTATATGGCTACAACTGTTAAAAAATATTTACTAACAAATAGTCATGTATTTCCGCAAAATCATACTTGAATTTTCATACCATCTCATTTCTCTTTTCAACAATTAATTTAAATAGTTTATTTTAGGCATTAGTTCTCAATGCACTAGGAATTGATTTAAAATAATAATAATATGCTTTATCAATTAATAAAATTTAATTTAACAAAATCAATTTTCCAACATTGAAAAAAGTATTCGACGTCAACAAAAATATTTGAAAAAATGCATAAAGAACAAAAGTTCCTTTTGTTTTATTTTATAAGAGATATTTTTCTAGTACAATTTTCATCTCATGTAATGTAGCTTGTGATGGATATTGTCAAATCAAACTTTTACACTAATATT
>JACFYI010000737.1:246228-259238 GCA_014898755.1 Handroanthus guayacan
CCCCCCCCCCCCCAACAAAAAAATCCTTGGAACCAACCACGATCCTCTTAACTAAAAAATATATAGCATATATCAAATAAATAGGAAATAAAATATAAAAATAGAGGATCCGAATCAAGATAATAGTACTCTTTATTTTTTGTCGAGGTGTAGTCCAAGGAAAATTATCAATCTTGTGTACTTCTGAGTTTTGAATTGTAAATTTTGCATTTATTTTATGAGAAGAACGTAGATTAAAAGAATCTTAAAAAGAATCTTAAACTCATGTTTGAACATACTTAATTAAAGAATCATACTTTATTTTTCCTTGTAGAAAAGAAAACCAAAAAAAAAAAAAGAAAAACAGAGGGAATGTTTGTATGGATCGGACACACTTAAGGGTGAAATTTAAATTCTAATAATCTTTTGAAAATAAACCAAAAATAATTGTTTGTATTTGGATTGGAGGATTAAATTATAAGAATGATTTTGAGCTAAGTATTTGGATTAATGACTTCAACTTGGGTTGAATTTTAAAGTTCACATTAGTATCATCAATTTAAAATTTGAAATAGGATATCCAATAATTCCTGTATTTAGGTACTACTGTAGCTCCCCAAAGTATATGGTTAGCTCTTTTGTGGGCTAAATGGATTCTCTAGATTTCTAGCCCTACATTTGCAAATTGTTCAATTTGTAGTGTCATTTATTGCATTGGGGTCCCTGAAGTTTCTATTTATGCTAGTTCCAGTGCAAAATTTTGCTTTGATTCCATATATGTTGAATAATTTCTCATAGAACCCTATTCATCAATTTACTATACTGACCTATATATAATATAAAATTTTGTATTGTACTATAGTATCTGAATGAGGGTGAGAATATGCGTTAACGAGAGTGAACTAGGTTTTGTACAATCAAGTATTGACGGAAGGGACTGAAAGAATGTAATGGAAGAGAAAAATTAAATTAAGATCCTCAATATAAGACATCTCTAATGATAGATATTAAAATTATACAAAACTTGAGTCATGGGACCAAAAATAGATTTTCCCACGAAAAGTGTTTTGAAAGCTTTCTGAGGTACAAAGAATTGGAATCAATAGTTGCGTGATTTTCAATTGAATGCGAATATCATAAAAAAGCAAAAAAACTCAACTTAAATGACACAGTAATTTGCAGTGGTTTGCTAAGGCTAGCTTATGATTTCACCTAGGGTTTTAACATATCGAATCAACTTAATGAAATCAGTGTAATATTATAATTACACTTTTTGAAAATCTAGCATATTAACAGAAATATTATAAATAGAGCCCTTGTGAAAGAGGATCTACTTGTAATGTTACATATTTTTGTTAAATTTTCTGTCTGCTGACTAAAGATAAGGGTGTTATGATAATTATCCAAACCTTAATGAATGTTTTGATAATTACATCAAATCTCGTGGGGTATTGAGATAATTATCCCTTCAATTTAAGTTGTTTAAACAAAGATAATAGACTTATACGTAGTTTGTTATAAGTAAATTTTCTTGTTAAAATCGAAACTCCTCATGCACAAGGGTTAACACGCTACTATTTAGACATTTAATTAGGTTAGTTGTGAAATAAATTTAATTAAATTAGAAGGCCTTGAGTTTTCTTTAAATCAAGCTATTGCATGGCAATTTAGAGACGAAGCCCTATAGTTTATTTCCTTTTTTCATAGTCATATTATTGCACATGCCCTAGATTATGTATAAAAACCTAGGTTGTCCAGCTCATTAAGACACGAATTTAATTAAAAGCCCATAATTAATGAAGAGATAGCGAAAAATATGTGAATATAAATTGACTTGCTTTTCATGATATAAAGTCGCTTAGTTTCATTTAATTTATGGAGTAATAAAAGAATTATATGATGGGTATGACCGCTCTAGAAAGGAACCGCCAAAGTTAATTTATAGGGATAATTACCTCTACACCTTATGAAATTAGATTTAATTACAATAACACTTTAATGAGAAATTATAACAATACTCTGTGCATATTACAATTAAACTCCTTAAAGTGTGATAAATTAACTGAAATATTACAAATAAACCCCCAATTCATGTCTAATAAAACATAATAGTTTGTGTCCTAAATGCTATGAACTCCTCAATCTTTTTCGAACCACAAGGAATATTTCTATAATTAGGTCACATCCACTAAAACACAAGCTTGTGTACTAAATGCTATGAACTCTTCAATCTTTCCTCACAAAACTCAAATGCTACATTTATACATAAAGAACTATACACCACCATCTGTCCCCCACGTCCGAATCTTAGTGCAGCTAAGTTTCACGCAGAAAGGGGCAACTGCGTAGCCTAATGGTAAACTCTCACACTTGCAATCAGATAGGCTGCAGGTTCGAGCATTAGACGAGGCCCTTGGAAAACCAATCTTAATCCTCTTTATGAAAAAGAACTTTCATGCAGAAACGGTGTTTTCTAACGCAACAAGACTTCTTTTATCAGATAACATTCGTTCATTCATTCTTCCAGCAGATCGTGTCATCTTGGTGGCAACATTTTTACCTTGAGAATTCCTAAGTACATTGCGCTGCATTATGCGCACTGGAATTCCACCCAAATCGAAGTCTTCCTTGAGCGACTTTGTTAAGAACCTGAGGTCCGTATCAGATAGCTGGACCTTCCCGCTCACAAATGCAACAAAAGTAGGCGGTCGGGCCTTGACCTGAGTGAAATATTTTATCTTGGGTTGGGCTGACTGATCTTTCCAAGAATGTCTGCTCATAACCTACAACACATCAAGATCTATCACAAACTCCAGCAAAGTTTACGTGTTGGTGCAGAAGAATACAAGGATTTCAGGAAAAACCTTGCGTAACCAGCGGTTAAGACGAGCAGTTGGCAATCTACGGCACCATTTTTCATATGTATCGACAACCTGGCACATCACAGACACCCGGCCTCTCCCCTCAAGTGCAGAAACAAACACCACGGGTATTCCTGTCACCTGTCGACAAACTTCCGTCATTTCAACAACTACTACTTTTATACAATATTTTCTCGAGTTATTTGGATAACATATTCCTCATTTTAAAAGCATACATTTTTTCCCTGTTTTCTTCTTCCGGATACACAAGGCAACATATGATGTGAGAACAGTCGTTAGGATGCACACCACAACAGAAAGTTGTTCGTGCATCAACAAAAGAAGGAAACATGAAGGTTGCACAAACTTACAGGCCTATATCCGGGGACTGGTTCTAATTTAGAAGGCCTAGTCATATGATTAGGTTTCATATCTTTCTTAACAAAAAGGCTACGCAACTACCAGATATACCCACATGATGATTATCACATGAGAATGGAACTAAAAGTAATTTTGAGGGGTGTTTGCCAGAGCTTTTTCCTTCTTTCCTTTCTTTTTTGTTTTTTTTTTCCCCTTTAGAGAAGGAAAAAGTTACCAAAGGAGTTGGAGAGAGTTGTAGTAAAAGTACCAAAAGCTACAAAAGTTGGATGAGTGCTGCTTTTAGCGTTTTTTCCGGCTTAACTTCAAAATATTAAGAGTAGAAGCACTACTTCCAAACACGCCAAAACAGCTAAAAGCTTAAAGACACTTTTTAAAGTTGTTGCAGGAACCCCCTTCACCAAGATACAATGCTAAGAGCATGAAATTCTATCATACGTCACCACCATATGGAGAGCCCATATAAAAATAATATAATGTTTATTCTCGCTAAGCAAATTGCAATGGTTGATTATCCCAAGTCCCAACCACCCCAATACCCATCAATCAACCTGGAGTCCACATGCACACATGCAGCGCACAACTAACGAATTTTCGAAAGTTCCCATATGCCCTCATCTATCATTCAAATCCGTCTAACAGAAGTATTGATCAGACATTCTAAAGTAACATGACAACATTGCCACTGACTCTTCCTGCTGCAGGCAAGATATCGTAAAACTTGAAGTTTGCAAACCTAGTATAAAACAATGACTTGAAAACGACCTAACCAGGTGAATAAATGCAGAAAATGTTGTAAACTGCATTGACGTACCTGGGGTATAACAGTCTGAATTTCTTCAGGTACAGCATTGATGACGCTCTCATATATTTTCGAATTCTGCCTCCCTTTCAAAAGATCCATCTTGTTCACCACAACAACCAAACCTCGACCTTCTTCCACAGCTCGCCTTGCTATGACTACTTCGGCATGCTTCAGGCTCCGTCTAGCTCTTGCAATCTATTCTCAGAAAGTAACAAATAAAGGACGGTTTAATTGAGATAAATTATAAGAGCATTCCAAATAGTAATCAAGAGTAGGTTATTTAGGTATCAACCCACAAGTAGTCCAAGCTTCAATGGCTTCCCCTACTTGCATCCCATTATGAAAAGGGGGATCAGAGATGACACAGAGATAACAAGACAAATGGTACATGATTGCCTAACTTATGGCCAAAAAGCGGGCTTTTGAATAGTGCCACACAATTTGAAGAAATAGAAATAATAATAACTCACAATTCTCCGTGGCAAAAAGTCTTACATCTGATTTTTTCTTTTCCTTTTCTGAGTTGGGGTGAGAACAGAACAATATCTTGTAGACCTAATAACTACTTTATTCACGACCCAAGAGTTTCCAGAACTAAAACTTCCATAATAACCACCAACTAATGGACGTCGGGAAAAGAAACCAATAAAGTGCTTACAATGCAATCTTACCTTGATATACTGCAGACTCTTTAACAGCTTGGATGATTCATGTTTATGGTTCATATCAATTTAAATCAGCATAACCTCATAAAGCTAACAAGCTAAGGATTTCAGGTACGTAAGCTATCTAAATTGATTCATTGGCCATAACAAGCTTAAGTTTTTAACAGTATATACAAGTAATTTCAGCTTAAGTTGTGCCTTTGAATGGAAAATAGATCACATCCATCATTGTACATTAACAAGATTTAATTGTACTAAATCAGCTTGCGTCACAGTATTGACAATAATGCATGAGTTTATTCAATTACTTTTTCTGTCTTTAGTAACAAGAAGTATTTGTAATGTGTATGATGCAAGGTATAGGCGTACTAAGATGAATGGAAAAACTTTAGATGTCTCTAGTACAATAATTATGGGTAGTTTGCAAAGCACAAATCAGGCCACTGCAACTAATTGAACTAACTAACAAACCAGCTAGCACAAAAGTACACAAAATGAAAAGAACTAGAGCCAAAGTGGTAAGTCTATTACACACAACAGACCTCTTCTGCATCCAGAACTAAAGCTACCACGTGAGCCCTCATGAGATGTTTCCGTGATTGCACAATGCTTAAGGATGATGGGCCCTTATCCTGTTTTGTCCGCTCCAACCAACCTGCAGTGTCGACCTGAATAAAACAAATTGATAAGCATTAAATTTGTTCCTGATGTAATACTAAGTTTTCCAGAGACATTATTTTGCTTCTTCAATAAAAGATTAGGTCTTTTGAGACCACCAAATCCTGAGATAATTTTCCACGCCCTAAAAACTGGGTAACCCAACATATATTCTGTGCCATATTTGAAGAAATTCTTATCAACTAGTAGTATTGCTTTGTGAGAATTCTTCTGATTTACAAGGTAGCCTAAATATAAGATACTAAGTGATTAACAACTAAGAAAGGTAGAGAACAGTTTGAATAACAAAACATCAGATCTACGATATGTTATGCTACGTAGGATGAGCAACACGAATGGCAACGAAACATTAGTATATCAAATGTTTAAAGCATTTGAGGATTTGTGTTTCCACTGATATAAGATGCAGCTTACAATAAGCGGGAAGAAAAGTATCACTAAAAACTTAGGCCAACGTGTCAGGGTAAAACGTCACTTTTTCAGGTTAACGTTACAAAATTAGCATATAAATCTCTACCACAATAAGCAAACTACTAGAATGACAATCTCGACACTCACAAGATATATGTCTCTCCCTTCATACTGGAAATGAACTCTAATTGAATCTCTAGTTAAACCAGCTTCTGGTCCAATCAAAACTCGATTTTCTTGTAATAATGCATTCAACAATGTAGACTTCCCAACATTTGGTCTCCCCACTATTGCCAACTGTAATGGAAGCTTAGAGTCAATGTCCTCATCTTCAGAGGAGCAATTGCCCAGTATATCCTCATCTAGAATTGGAAACACAAAACAAATTCATCAGATAAGAAAACAAAATACAAAACTGAAACAAATTAACAATCTTCTAAGCAGCAGTTGATATCCAGGCCCACACTAAGTTTGAGCACAATTACACTGATCCATAAAGGTAATGAGGGTATGGGTCATCGATTCGGCAGACTCAGCCTCGCATGCCAAAAAAGCACTGACAAGTTAGAACTTAGAAGTGGATAGATACAGGGATGAAAATGTTTCCACATGGTTTGTTCCTTTGGTGCTCAAGGTATTGTAACTTTGGAGTTCCATGCATCTTGCATATCGCAATTTCCATATGAAATGTATCTTTTGGCTGCATAAGACATGCTTAGAGCTGTAACTACAGCCAATTCATAGAACCAGCTTACATATTAAAATAACAAACAAATTTTACTTATTTTACCTTCCCTAAACCTCCCTCTGTCATTATTGTCTCATTGTCGTATATAGTCAAACATAGCAGAAATACATATTCATGCATAAAGATGAGGCAACATCATTTTGTAGTTTCAATAATTCAACACCTACATACCAAATACACTATCAATGAATGATACCTATAAAAGTAACGCTTGCATTCATAACATCAAGCAGATGCAAACGAAGACAACTTCTTACCAGAAAATCAGCTTTGACGCTTTTACCTTTTGCGACCTGAAGCACATAGTCCTCAAGAGATGGCCTCAAAGCTTCATATAGCTCCGTCATCCCCAATCCAGTTTCAGCGGATAACGCAATGGGATCACCAAATCCTAGTGTATAAGCTTCACCAGCAGCAGCAGCAAGAGAACCATTAATGTCATCGAGCAGCTCAGCTTTATTCATTACCACAGTAGTCTTGATACCAGGCACATGCCTTCGCAACCACTTTCCAACATCCAAATCCATGGGCTGTAGTCCATCTCTAGACTCAACATAAAATTAATAAAAAAAATCATTTATTCCTCATTTTGAGAGGAAGAGACAACCTATGAAATCTAACTTCTGTATGGTCCATAGACTACATAATTCAAGCACTATCTCCATTATAAATCAGCTGGTTCTTACGCGAATAGTTTAGAACTCAAACATCTGGATTAAGAAACCATCCGTGGTCATTATAGAATCATGCAAATATTTTATGCAACCAAACAAGAATGTTTCTTCCAAAAGTTGATGATGCATTTTACAAGTCCATCAATACTTCAGCTTACTAAAATAGTGAGCTGCTAAGTAACAAGTTATCATGTGTTCTCAGTTCTTACATTTTTCTGGTTATTAAGTAGCATTATACACAGAAAGGCATGTGTACTGGTACAATATAGATTTTGACATTTTCTAAGAGAAATAAAAGCATAAGGAAGTTTCACAAGCATCAAAGAAACCATAATCCAAAATTAAATAAGGAAAAGAAAAAATAACAGGAGTAACCTTGCATCTATTAGAAAGAGTGCAAATTGGGCCTTTGCCAGCACATCTGCAGTCATTGCAGCGGTTCTGCCCAGAACAGAACCTGAAGATGCCTCTGCCTCCAAGCCAGCAGAATCCAGAACACGGAACCGCAAATCACCCACTTTAGCAACCCCATCTCGTATGTCACGTGTA
The DNA here is from genome assembly GCA_014898755.1 of Handroanthus guayacan. Lineage (NCBI taxonomy): Eukaryota > Viridiplantae > Streptophyta > Magnoliopsida > Lamiales > Bignoniaceae > Handroanthus > Handroanthus guayacan. The sequence continues at coordinate 253,977 of JACFYI010000737.1, forward strand.
ACATGGTCATTAGGGGTGTTATAAACAAGAGCCTCCCTCCTCCGAATCAAACTACAATTCCAAAAGGACAAACTGAAATTACATGCCTGTAACAGGCCAAAGACTAAAAGATATGTCAGGTATAACATGGTCAGTAAGGGTGTTGTAGACAAGAGCCTCTCTCTTCCAAATGAAACTACAATTGTAACAAGCCAACTTGAAAATAACATCCCTCCAACAGGTTAAAGACTGAAAATTGTTTCCTTAACCTCCAAAGAATTGCAAGACTTAAAAGTATGGTCATCAAGACAGCAACGACTAAATGATCAGAGCTAACCGGTTAAACAATGCCGACTTCCCAACATTTGGACGCCCAATGATGATGACAGTTGGAAGCTTCTCAATTGGAATTTTGGTGAAATCAATTGATTTTCGAGATATAAGTTTAGCATTTGGCCCATCAGAATGACTGTAATCAGCAACCTGAACCTCTTCCATTTCACTGCTTGAATCACCTGGCAATAAGGAATCAGCAGAACCCAACAACTCATTCTGCCGTTCATGTTCTGGCAAGGAACAGAAATTTGCTGCACTTTGACTAAATGAAGCAGGTGATGCATAGAGTGATCTCCCATTAACCAATCTGAAAGGTGCCACTCCAGCCCCATGCATCGCTGTCCTCCCTACACAATGACATGAAATAAACTTCAAAAATTAAGATAATCAAACATGTAACGAAATCAGAACAAGTGAAAGAGTTAAAAGAGACTTGTCTAGAAAATTTGAACGGTCTCAAACATGAGTAAAATATGGTTCCATTCATCTTTATGCATCTTTATTTAGACAAATCCAGTGCCTTTCCTCAGTCAAATGCAAGAAAATTACAAAGTTCATTGAACATGGCAGTTCTTACCGTGCTTTAATTTTACTTCACTTGTGGCATTTACAAAGATTCTCTCGCCATTTCCTAAGGATTTGGAAATTGGGTTGTTTATGAAATATTGTATGGTGGAGTTTCTCGAAAATACAAAAAGGGCATTGCGGCTTTTTCGGCCTGAGAAGGCCCGAAACCATGATCCGTACATCCCAAGACTAAAAATATATAGATGGTCGGGATGCCACGTACATTCGCACTCAAGAGGGTTCCACCAAATCCAATTTTTCACCTGTGAGAATGGGAAAATGCATATTCAGCATGCTAAAAATTACACTGCTGGTGCTTAAAACTTGGTATGTAATTACGGAAAGAAAGATTCTAACTTTGTTAGTAAGTGCATATATGCAATACAAAGGAGTGAAAAAGCTGCGGTGGCGGCGGTGGGATGGCGGTGGTGGTAGAGGTGGAAACAGTTGGCCGTGGGGTTTAGGGCTTTAGGAAGGGTTGGGGAAGAAAATAGTGTAGCTTTTTGCAAAAATAAAAATAAAATAGTGTAGCTTTTTTTTTTTTTTTTTTTTTTTTTTTATTGGTCATGATTTTATGTTAAAAATAAAAATAAAATTTCGACTCAGTTTATGTTAAAGTACGGATTTTGAATGGAATTTGTCTGTACTCTTTGCATCTACTTCGATTTGGTCAAGTGGGACCTGAATCTTGATCATGATTCTTACTCCTGTGAGAGATTATGATCAAGTGGGACCTGAATCTTGGTCATGATTCTTACTCCTGTGAGAGATTATGAAGTCATTATATTTCTACACTTGCACTGAAGTTGGTGGCCCTGGTAATAGATCTATTTATAATCCAATTATGTTTAGAACAGTAAAGGAGATTATGTTTTGTTGGTTCTTTATACTTTTCGTGAGAGATATTGTTGCTTAATTTATGTGTTAGTTCTGATAGTTTTTCTTATTTGTAAAACTGGTGTGAATTTAGTACATTATTTGACATGTATCTCGGAGGGATGACATGTTGCATCTTGGTTTTGTGATGTTATAATTATTATGAGTGTAGCTTATTCATGAAGGGTTTAAATGCAGTATTGCAAGCTGCATAGGTAAACACAGAAATATAGCAAAAAATCCCTTCTCAGAAAAAAATGAGAATAATAAAATAAAATATAAAAATAAAAATAAAAAAGAAGGAGGAATTAAAAAATTAAAAAAGAAAAAAGAAAATGGGAGGAATATAAAAATATTTAACGTTTCAGCATTTAGACTTGGGTTAGGGATAATTCAGCTTATTTCACGAGTGACTAGCTTCATTGCACATTGGATAAGCGTGCATGAAAATAAATAATATTAGTATCAGCACATAATCGATGGTGTATATAAAATAATCAATATTATATATGTTAAAATATAATAAATATTTGATCTGTGTAGTAAGTAATTAAAATATTATTAATAAATTTTGTATAAATATATATATAATTCAATATAAATAGATAATTAGTAGGTTATGATTTTTTATAAGTTTTGGATGGTTATTTAGGATAAGAACGTTAAAAGGTACTTTAGGCATATCACATAAAAATATACTATTAAAATAACTATTTAAAGATCTCACACTTTACTATATATATTATGGAAGTATAGTTATAGGAAATATTATGAGAATGGTATTTTGCCTGTTTAATTGACTTTTTGTTTGTAATAATCATTCGGTCTTGTTTAACCTTAATAAATATTGGGGTTAATTAGGAATATCGATTAATTTAAAAAAAAAAAAATCATCTTTCCAAATTACAAGTACAAATATCTCTCAAGCAAAAAATATTCAAAAATTCAAATTTATCCTTGATTACTATTAATTGACGAAATACCCGCTGGCCTATAATCTTTTTCATACCGTGAGGGTGTCACTTTAAACACTGTTTAATGCAGGAGTTAATTTTTTTAAATTTGTGACAAAAGTAAATTTGAAACAATTTGTTTATAAAACATATTTATATAAATAATACGTAACTAAATTAAATATTTATAAATAAAAATATAAAAATTTCCATATATAGACATGTATTTAATAATTTATAAAATTTATATTATTTTGATATCTTTTACACCATTTTTCTATATATGTAAAATCCCCAAGTTCGATTATAAGTAAATTTTCATTTAAAAATGCCTAAACTTGGAACCACGATATAACAACAAGAAATTAAACCCAAACTAAAACAATATTTTTCATAATATTTCTGCGTCACATTTATTTATAAATGCATATACTTTTCACGTGCAAATGCACGTATTTTTTATTTTTTATTTTCCACTAATAATACAAAAAGAATGAATCCAAAATTCCTTATGTGTACGACAACTTTATGTCACCCTAAAGAAGTCAAAAGAATTGCTGGTTAAAATGTCATGCAGGTGGGTTCAATATTCTCTCAGCAAGTAATAAATCATCTGGGGTTGTGACCTGCACTTCATGAAATATTCTTCACATTAGTTTCACAATGTAAAGAGGTCATTCTTAGAGTTTCAAAATAAACTAGCTTCCATTCGTAAAATTTGTGAAAATTGTCGACTAATCCGTAGGCAGGTGTGCATTATAGTAATTTGTTCCAACCCGATACATAAACAAACACGAGGATAAAGAAGAGGATAATCAGACGGGCTAAAGGGCTCGATGGATAAATAAGGAATCTGTTTTGATATGAACTCGATATATCCATAGATTTCTAACTTGTATTTACGGGATGATACTATATGGCAAAAGCTACACCGAGAACTGGTTCACATAGGAATATTAAGGGGAAAAACTTAAAAATTGCGGTGGATGGAGGGTTGTTGCTTGTCATGGGCAAAATAGAAAGTGTAATTAAATTTTTGGATGACACCCGCAATTTACTTCCAAAACCCTTAAGACAGCGCCAGTTTGGTAAACGTTGCATTTTCAGATGTGGGTATTGGTAATTTTTGAAATAAAATGGAAAGAGTTGGTAATTTCACTATTTCATAGGGATACAAGTGTAATTAACTCAAGATTTTAAAAACTTGAGAAGGCCATTAAATACATTATTTCAGTACCTTGATGTTGGTGTAAGATCCTTCGGTAATGTACACGGGATGTTTAAGGTACTCCACGATTGATACATCATCGGTAACTTCAAGTCCTTCCCTGCAGAAATAGCAATAGGTTCAGAAAAACACGAAAATCACCCGTAGTCCGTGGGAAAGATGCTTACACGCATCTATCTTCGACTTACATGCACGCAACACAATTTCTAGCCCATTCTTAATCAATCCTTAAAGGCATCTCAAGCTATTGCAACCTTTCTATAAGCCATAAATCTGTTCCGCTTCCGGAATCCCAAATTTGTGGGGTGATATGCTAAATAGGCCGAAAGGACCAATTTGCACATGGTACTAATGCAAAAACCCTCCAAGTACACCAAGAGTTGCACATTTTAACGCAGTCGGAAGATATCCAGTTTGATTTGACTGACCCACTTAAGCTCACTTCACGATAAGTCCACTTGAAGGGACTCGATAGTGCCAGCAAGACCCAATTCCATTGGGCCAAAAACACATTACAGAAACATCCAACCATAACAAGACAATTGATGTGTTTCAGCTTGAAGTTATTGACATGCTTTATATTTGTCCAACATGAAGTTTCCTACCTGGCACCCTTAAGCATTAGATAGTTTTTGCTAGCCAAACCCAGCGACCCTGAGCATAACCTTTGATTCCAGGTCAAGACCTACCTTAACAGTTCTATACGATTTCGATTTACGACCCGACCTGTTTCCATCATTCATAAAGAGACCGACCCAAATAGACTGATTGGACGACCCTTTATTATTTGAAATAGGATACTGATAACGAGTGAAATTCACGTAAAAGGAGAAGGGTTGTTAACTTAGTTTTACTAGCATTTATGTCCTTGGTGCAAAAATTTTATACATTTTTCACTTGAGATAGATGGATTTGAACATCGAGAAATATACACGGGATTCATCCAACAAGAATCAAGAATTACCTATTAACAAGTTCAAAGCCTTTCTTAAGCAAGTCAGGCTTGATGACCTGTGGGGTTTGCATTTCCCATAGAGTCTTTCTGTCCAGAGTTTTTACCACAAAAGATTCACTATTTGCCTGCAAGACGGACATTAAAGTCATGAGGACAAACAAATATACATCTTGCGGAATGTGCAAAAGGCGCATGAATGACTTGAAACAAAGTCATGCTTTTATCAGATCAAACTAACTCGGCAACAACTCTTTTATGGTATTACTGTATTATTAATGATCATATCTCTTTGATCTTTTACCATCTTTTACCAAACCAGTGCCTCCAACACTCACAGGTAAGAATTGATGCTGCTAAATGCTAATCAG
>JACFYI010000737.1:271357-285778 GCA_014898755.1 Handroanthus guayacan
TCTTAATCATGTAATTAGGCAAATGTGGGGAAATATCATATGCCAATTACAACAGATTTTAGATAGACCGGGACTCACCATCAATGCCTTGTCCATAAGGTCTAAGACTTGAGTATACTCAAATGGTTGTGGTGATGATGATGATTAAAATAAGCAGTGCGATGTACAACATATGTACATAAGGTAAAGCCAGATCATCATAAAGTTCCGTGCAAGGTGCCTCTTAACAGAGGGCTACGTGACCTATGTGCTGAACCTTAATTTTTTCGCCTAGATACCGTTAGGAGCATGCTATTGAGTTCAGGATCATCTGGAATAGAGTACAAATCATGATCCAAACATGAAAATTGGTGGAGCAAACCATCATCCTCGTTGAGCTCTTTAGTTATATGTATTATCTTTGGATGGATCACGCCATTACAATTTACACTGAAATATTTGTTCGCTTGCTCAGTTTTGCAGCAAGCAAGCAGTTGAACTAAAGGATTCCAATGTTTTGTTTCTAGCATGACGTGGATGCCTTAATTGGAAATGTGTTTCCGAAACTTGGAGTTGATAGATGCTTTAAATGGTTTTGTTGGAGCATTCAAAATTAATGCATTATGTGGTAATTGGGAACTTAATAGATGAAAACACATTAGAAAAGGTACTAAAATAGAATCTTTGAGCCATGATGTTGGGACACCCGGCGTGGGTGTTGCGGCTCCGGCCAACACCGTGGCATCGTGCCTTCGTTGGATATAGTATCGCAACGCTACGGTGCCAAGTTTATCTCGTTAAATATTAATTTGGAGAAACACTAGCTTTGATTTCCATTTGTAGTGTTTGGTTCAGTTATGTATCTTGAGGGAAAGATTGTGAGTAGTTTTTATGAGAGGGCTTGTTATTCGCCATGACTTTGACATGGAAAGACACCATTTAGATATGGGGAGGTATGTTTTGTGATAACTTTTGAAAGAGAGTTATTTTATTTATGGTTACTATGATTTTTATTTGCTAGATTGTAGTCATGTTATGCTCATGAGTTGTTTTTGTCTATTTTCGTGTTATGTTTGTGCCTTTTTAAGTTTTTTAAGTTTCGCGAGCTAATATAGAGCATAAATCAACACGTGGAAACTAGATGCACCACCAAAATAAGTGAATTAATAATCTTTACAACAGTCGTGGAGATTGGTTCTATTACAGTAATCTTCATCAGACACAGGTGTCGTAGTATCGCAAAGCTTATGATCGAAGTATGATTCATTTTCAAGTCTAATTTGCATTCTAGTTAGAGTTTGAGACTTCTTTCGCTTAAAGCATGAATTTATAACCATAGGTAGCTTTCAACATTGATTTGTTCATTGTTTAGTCATCCAGAGTCTTTTAATTGATTAATTCTTCTTCACATGGCTTAGTTCAAATTATGCATTTTATAAGATTTGTTGCTAAATCAAGAGCATCTTACACCATAGTTTGTCAACGTTTGTCTTTGAGGAATATTAATTCTCGGGATTGGGCTTTTTTTATTTTCATCGATGTACTTTTTCTTTGAATTAGTTATTTTTTTGTAAAATAATTGTGCTTGACTTATGATGCATTCATGTTAGTATTATATTCTTTCAAAATACGTGATCCTCATTTTTTTTATTGATTTTGAATTAGATTATAATCTTTTGTGTCTTATTATTATTATTATTTTATTTATTATTATTATTTTTTTTAATTATTTGATTTACTTATCCACAATGTCTTGAAAGCTTAATCACCGCATATCAGCCACAGTTGTTATTAACTTAAATTCGAGAGAGTGAATAAGAAGTGGAGAAAATTTTATAAATCCACAATATCTTATATTATATTTTGTAAAGTGGAGGGGGCAAACTCTATATTTTTATATTACAGTTTAAGAGGTAAGAAATGTGACGTACATACAGTTGAGGTGCTACGATGACATTTACAATTTTCAATAAGAAAATTATACTATGAATAAGAAGTAACTTTTTCTTTGAATCAAAAGAGAGAGGGAAAAGGAAAAAGGAAGAAGAAGAAGAAAACCATACTATGAACGAATAACTTTCTCTTGATTGAGAGAGAGAGAGAGGGAATTGATTAAGATGGAATTGCGCTATTTTTTTCATTAGAGAGAGAGAGAGAGAGAGAGCGAGAGAGATGATTAAGATGGAATTGCGCTGATTTTTTCATTAGGTGGACATAAATTTTGATTCCATGACATGATTTCTTTTTGGAAAAATCCAATAATGTAAGTTGGATACTTTAGTCTTTGTAATACAATATTCGATTTAATCGGTCCCAAATAGTTAGTATGTAATTAAATTTAGAATTGCAAAAGTTTCTTCCTGAATCAACTATTATTCATTTCATTTCAATAAATAGAAGGTAGAATCCTCAAGTGTTAAGAAAACACTGCTATAAATAACAGTTTCATATCATGGTTTGAAGCACTATTTTTAGACTTTCTTTTGCATTTGTTTGCTACATCTCTCATTGCTATAAATCCCATATTTTTTTATTTTCCCTTAATTATCTTTCAAAATGATGTTAGGGCATAGATCTCAAGCAAGAAAAAATCAAGGACGTCGAAAGGTAAACATGGTAAAAATGGAGAATGAAAGTAACCTCCAAGTTACCTTCTCAAAGAGACGCCTTGGGCTCTTTAAGAAGGCCAATGAGCTTTGCACACTTTCTGGTGCTGAGACAACTATTGTTGTTTTTTCCCCAGGAGACAAAGCTCACTCTTTTGGCCACCCAGATGTCAAAACCATTGCCAATAGATTCATAAACTCAAATTCTCCATCAAACAATGTTCCCAACCAATCAATCCATATTCAACAAAGCTCCAATCCGAATAGCCAAATAGAGCTAGAATATCTAGCTAGGATTGAGAGCCAAATACAAGCTGAGAAAGCGCGTGGAGAAGAAATTGACCAAATAAGAGAAGCTTATGAGAAGGAGAAATGGATCCCAACTGCAACTTTCATTGAGGAACTCAACTATGAACAACTTGACCATTTGAAAAGAGACGTCATGGATTTTGGGCACAATCTCAAAACTCATGTGGAAAAAGTTGGGAATCCCATGATGTCATACAATGTAACTCCTTCAACATACTTTGCAAGTGGAGAGGCTTTTCCACTTCTTGTTGGTCCATATCCAAATTTTGATGTTTCATCCATTGTTACTATGGTTCCATATGGAGTTGGGCATAACACTGTGATTCCATATGACAATGGGGCAATTGAAGTTGGTGAAGTCGATATGTCCCATTATGGAACTAGCAGTGGCTATGATCATGAATTATTTTGAAGATTCTCAGTTGCTAAATATTTATCTATTGAAATAGTGGTCTTTAATGTTTTTTGATAAAAATATATCTCTTTCATTGTAGCTATATAAAAAATGGTGTTAATTGTGCTTTCTCCAATCCAAGTGAAAGTTTCATAGAAGTAATTGAAATTTGTTCTTCTTTTGGCTATACAGTTTTGTGTTCAATGCAATTATATTTAATTGAAAGCTGGAATTTATAGAAGATAAATCCGTAAACCAATAAGTGAAGTATAATCCATTTGAACACTTGTTATCAATCCAAAACCCCCTTTAACAAATAAAGAGGGAAAAAGGTATTGCTTTAGTGTTATTATGATGGAATTGCACTTTGAATTTTTTGTTAGATAGACCTAATTTTGGTGTGTTGCCATGATTTCTTTTAGAAAATCCAACAATAAAAATTAAATCCTTGAATATATGTCAGAGAAATATCCCATAATATGTACCTAATTGTTATTAAGTAATTATCGGATAAAATTGCTAAAGATAACAAGTGAATAGAACATTTTTCACTGATTTTCACTGTGTGGAAGATAGAATCCTAGAAGAATACTCCTACAAGTAAAATTTCACATCTTGAAACATTATTTTCAATACACAAACTTAATTTTGACTTATTTTCTCTTGCCAGTTGAAACCCAGACTAATCATTTTGCGGATGAAACTACATTGCAAGAGATTTAGGAATTTCACTATAAAGATTTTGGGATTTAGGATTCTCATATCAAGAATTATAATTCAAATATTTTGAAGAGTGGGAAAAGGGAAAATTCATTACAAGTCAAGTGATAAACTTGTGGTCAAGTCATTAACAAGTAACGACTAACACATATAAGCGTAACATTGGATGAAACTAAGAAAGTTGTAGAACCTCAAACACGTAGATTGAATTAAGCCATTCTTGAGACGAAAAATGAAATTATCTCTAACTATTTTGCAAAGTTTTCAATATACTATTTGTCACACACTTAGACAATTTTTTTTACCTAAAACTATGATTATTTAGCATTCATACAATCCACCTGATGGGTACTTAGATTTTTGAGAGTTTGAGATATCATCAAACATACGCATCATACACAAGCACAATGATAAAGAGGCACGATTGTTTATGGAAGAAACTTTCAACCTTATATTTTATTTCTCAATTTTGAATGCAAGGACCAACACTTTCACACAACACTCAAAATTTTTCTCTATCGAACCACACACACGTTTGTGAGTTTTGAGGTTCTTGACATATTTATAGGCACCGAATCAAGTCCTAATCCAACCAAGATTCATGTACATAATAGACAAGGCCTGATTACAAGGAATAATCAAATCCTACCAAAGATAGGATTCCAAACTAATTTATTCTCCTAACTCACCAACATGTTAGAGAATCTTTGTCCCGTTTGGAGTCTTCTGCATTCCATCTTTGGCTAAATCCAGTCGCAAGCCCACTTTGCTTCCGATTGGCGTTTGTTGACCTGACGTGTGTAAGCTTTTGCCCATCATGCGCACTACTTAGGTACAATCCAATATTATTCTGTACGATGCCGTGCTCATCATGTCTAGGTCATTTCTCGTTTTTTGGCTTTTATCTTTTCCAACGCACGATGTTATCAGTCATTTCCCGATGTTGCCATTATTCGTGCATGAGTCTTTACCCGATAGTGGCAATGACAGGCAAACATCACCTATTAGCTTGCTTAAACGTCGACACACTTTGGCAGTGTCCACAAAGCTTCCGCGGCCACAATTTTTCGGCTAATTTTATATTGACATACTAATAATTCGCAATTTAATATTTGTGCTTCCGAACTGACTCATGTTGTCCATTGACACATGAACCTACAGTGTCAAGGTCATCAACGTCAAAAGTAGATAATAGTGACTATGTATTATTTATAAAGCACCAAATATTTTAGTGGCGCGTTTTCATGTGAGAACCTTAAAATGCCCCTTAATATTAACTCATCGTAATACTTGCACCTAGCTTGATAAAAAATCACAATGTATTTTTATGTGATGGTCATAAAATCCCCTTGATATTAACCTACCTAACTATACATAGCCAGCTAAAATGTCATCACATAGACCGTTCCTTAATAATTAGGATTCAATTATACTAAATATACTAATACTATTTTATTTACAAATACATAGAAATAACTGTTATATGCCTTGGTACATAAGAATTATTATTATTATTATTTTTTTATTTTAACACAAGCATTGAGTGGCACAAGATGTAGGATTCTTGGACTCTTTTTTACCCCTTGTCCTATTTAACCACTACTTACCTTGAAACTTCGTTCATTCTAACTCTCAACACACTTTATACTCATTGTTTTACTCAAGACCAAATTTTAGTGTGACAAACATGGTTGAATTAGATAATGAGCCAAATTTCGAGATTGAGGCCAAATTTACTTGCTTTAAATTAAAAAAAAAAGTGATTTGCCCAAAATGGGCACTCCACTACAAATCTGCCTGTTTCGGGCTTATCTTTAATTTTTTAAAATAAAAAAATTATCTGACTGGACTTTCTTCTATTAATTCTAAGATAATCTTCTACCGAGACAATAAAAAATATATTAACAATAAATAATATTAAAAAAATTAAAATTTAAATTGGTTTGCCCATAATGGGTGGATCAACCATAATTCGTTTGCCCATTTTGTGTGGATGGGACCAATTACGTTCAGCCATTTTCGGCTAACATTTTTTTTTTAGTTTCTTACATTTGCCAAAACAGATGGACTCCCGCCATAGATCCATCCATTTCAAGTAGATGTATCACCATAGATTCATCCACTTAATTTGTGTGAATATAACCACCCCCCCCAGCCCCCCAAAAAAATAGTAGATTAAATCTTGGAAATGTTTTTTTATGGTAGTTTGAATTAGAATAGTTACTTTAATTTTTGATGAAGATTTGTCATTGGATTAAAGTCTTGTTTGTTTCTAGGAGAAGTTTGAGAGAACTTTTTGAATTTAGGCTTTAGGAGAGGATATAAAATGAAGTTGTATTGGGGTAGAGTGAAATAGGTACAGGGACAAAAAAATTCCAAGTATCCTGTAGTTAGTAAAATTTTTTATGTGTTTGACGTCTAGTAAATATAATACATCAGTATATTTGATGTATTGTTTGTATATATATGTGTATATATAAGAGAAAGTAATGTTACGCCACTTGAACATTGGATATTTTTACACTTTTACAACTTAATAAAAAAATTCACTTTGCGATCTCAATTTTGCAAGTTATATTTTTGACGGAATATTTTACTAAAATGATCTCACATGTGATGCTTGTGCAAATATCAAAGCAGAATTAGTAAAAAAGTTTTACTTTACTATATGAATCTTGCAAAATTTTGTATAATGCAATTTAGTAGTGAAATATTTTACCAAAAAATGCGCTTGAAAAAGTGAAAATTTTCCCCTGTTTGAGATGACAAAGCGTGCGTGGGTTTTTTTTTTTTTTTTTTTGGCTGCAAAGTATAAAAACATCATAGTTTATGTGGTTCAAGCCTTAATTTTATTATATCTCCATATAATAAATAAATAAATAAAAATGAATAGCATGTATATGCATCTCACGTGGTGCGCACGTGCTCTCCTTTGTTAGCCAAGCTACGGGGCACAGCAGCAGATACAGATCTGTCCTCTCACTCTCCCACAGAGAAAGAAACTGAAACCGGAGGAAGCTTCAAAATTCACTATGCTATAGACACAACAAAAGAGATACAAAAGAGAGAAGAAGAACCATTTTTGGTAGTAACAAGGATGGCGGCTTTCATGACCGTCTTGGAGTCTGATCTAAGGGCTCTTTCAGCTGAGGCTCGCCGCCGTTATCCCGCCGTCAAGGACGCCGCTGAACATGCAATATTAAAGGTCTTTTTATTGCTTTCTTATTCTTTCGATTATAACTTTTTCAGCCCCTAAAAATGAACACTGGGGGGTTTGAGTTTTAGGATTTGGAGTTTGTATTAGTTTAATAACTGAGTTGATTTGAAAATTCAGCTCCGATCGCTGTCGAGCCCTGATGAGATTGCCCAGAATGAGGACATTTTGAGGATATTTGTGATGGCTTGTGAAGTTAAGAATGTTAAGCTAAGTGCGATTGGTCTGTCTTGTCTGCAAAAGCTCATTTCTCACGATGCCATTGCCCTTTCTGCTTTAAAGGAAATCCTTTCAACTCTGAAGGAAGTAAGTCGGAATTTATATATACTGATATGCATCTGCACAATTGGGTACCAACCAAGTTCTGATCATTGAAAGGACTATGATGTATAGTTACGGCTTATACCATTCACCTCACACAGCCACCACCTCTGTTATGCAGTTAGATGCGGCGAATAATGCTCATCACAGCATTCTTTAATCATCCTTAATTGTAATTTCTTCTTGCTGTACTAAAGGTATAATGAGTAATCTAGGACAATGATAAGGCCGTTCAGGTGCTGGCAGTACCCTTTGAACAGGAATTTAATGTTTCCAAGACTGTTCAGTTGTTTATGGAATACGGAAATCAGTGCTTTGTAGTTTATGTGCTTTGTAGGAGTAGTGAAAATTGCAGGAAGAAATAGGCAAGTGGCAAAATAGATATCGCACCTAGAATTCCAGAGATTACATTAAAGATCTGAAATTGCACCACGCATCCAAAGAAAAGCTCAAAATCTACTTCAAAATCTACTTCAAAATCTAGTAAGCTGATTTACGCCAGATGGTTTTTATTTTATTCTAGTGCTTATGAGGATTTCTCCCCTTCCTTATAATCTCTCTTTATCATAACATAATTTCACTTTTACCTTAGAAGAAAAGGTCTGTCTATTTCGTTGTGCTTGTCAAGTGTTGGAGGATTGGCGTTGAGGATTTTGGATTGAGAAAAATAAAATATTGATGGTTCTTTCTTGTTTTAACTAGCTGAAAAATTAACAGAGAAGTGAGTGTAATAGATGCTATAGTCTTATGGGTGGAACACTATTTTGGAGATTATTAACTATTATACATTGTGGTCCAAGCTACATCCCCTATTAGAAAAAGAGACAAATGAGCACATTTTCTGCCAAGGATTTTTTGTATGCGTAAATGCAGATGGGACATAATGAAGTTGGTCTTGGTTTTCTTTTTCTTTTGTAATTTTTTTCCCCCAACTTGTATTGAGAAGTGGTGCATGGCTTTTATGGGGAAGAGCTATCTTCAAATTGCTTTAATGTGTCAAATTCCTATGCCTAATTTTTTCTTTTGCATCAGTCGAATTTGGCTCCTTGATATATATGTATTTATGTGCTTTCAACATGCTCAATGGTGTTGTTGGATGTGAACTTTTGTTAACCTTTGCCTTTAGTACTGAAGGTCATTTCATTATTCTTTCTAATTTTCCTCATTTTATCCTCGGTATAATCCTTTAGTCCGTTTTCTCCTAAAATATGCTATATAACTTCTAAAATGGAATTATTCTAGACGCTGCATTCCTGCTTGTTTCCAAGGGGAAACCACCTCCCACTCTACACTATTGTCATCTCCATGATGAAATAGTTATAAAGAAATCAGCGAGATCTTTCTCTCAGAAAGGGTGTATTTGTTTTCATCTTCTGTTTTTTGACGAGGTGTTGCAGCAGGCTCTTTTTTGTCTTTTTTTTGCATGGGTTGCTCCTAATTATATTCAGATCACATTCCCTTATTTCCTTCTTATCTCCTTTTCCAGCATGGTGAGATGGCGGACGAGAGCATTCAACTTAAGACCCTGCAAACTATACTCGTAATATTTCAATCCAATCTACAGCCTGATAATGAGGTAAATTCATCATTCTTTATTGTTCATTTAATATTTTTTCATGCCAGTTCATTAACATCTTCATCTTTATGGATGATATTAGTGGAATGTAACATGCATGGGCCTAAATCTTTTACCTGGAAGTTTTGGATGAAGTTTGAGTCTAATAGCTGATGAATGTCCTTGTTAAAATTGGTCAATATGGTCTCCAGAATTCTTTGTTACAAGAGATGGAGGCATTTACCTGCATTTGTACTCTTCAGTATCTGAAATATTTAGCTTTTTGTACCTGGATTTGTTTTTATAATTGAAAGATAAGGTTAACCAAAAAGTTTTCAACAGTCTGCCAGACTCCTTTGATATCTTGTTGGCTTCTTTTTTTTTTTTTTTTTACATTTATTTATTTTTTATTTTTTTCCCTGAAGCAAGAGATATTAAACATTTTCTACCTGGTGGAAGATGATATAGTGACAAAATATTAGGTTCTGCAATATTGGAAACCATAGTTCTTGTAGCTTTGTTCTTCTTTTCCACCTTCCATTCTTGAGACAAATATTTCCTGTTAATTCTGTTAAATTAACCATTTTATTTTATTATTTTTTTTCCCAGTTTTGTTAAACTAACTTAAATGGGAAAAATAGACCTGATGGGAGATTATGTTTTCAGACACAAATTTGGTTTATATTGGATGAAAACCCTATTGTTGCTTCTTGATTTCCATTAAGAGCTCTTTTTCTGGATTATATGGAGTCTTATATTGTTTGACAATGCATAATTTAAAGGCATGAGTAGGGAATACATGTCAAATTTGGGCTTAAAGAGAAATACATGTCTTTCTTCCACTGTAAATTCAATGTGTATGCAGCAATCTGAGATTCATCTGAGAATTGATGTACAACAGCATAGTTGAAGAGGGTGACATTAAAGGATGTCCAGTGTAACCTTCAATGCTTGGTCGACTTAAGCTGGCATGCTGTTTAAGAATGTAATTTGTTGTTTATTTCTTCCTGTATTAGATAAAGCAACAAATATGAAATGTCCTAGTGAGGACAAAATTACAGAAAAAGGCTGTAAATAAAAAGTATTTTATCTTATCTGCCCCTTAATGTGACATGGTAGGCATGCCATTCATCTTTTGCTAATGTACTTCCTGGTTTGGTATTTATTTGATGTATGAGCTATCTTTTGTTCTAAATAATAGACATGTTAGATTACCATGATCTCTTAATTGTCGGCTGAAATTTTATATTCCTGTTTCTGTGTCGAGAATGAATAAACTCATTTAATATAGTGAAATAAACATGTGTTTTTGTGGGAAAACAATTGAAATGAGTTTCGCGGACATATCTGATTTATTGAAGTACCTTATGTTTTGACTTTCCTTCTGCAGGAGAATATGGCTCATGCTCTTGGTATCTGTCTTCGGCTCCTTGAAAACAATAGGTCATCTGACAGTGTGAGGAAGTAAGTAACTGGTGACCACGTTTACACATGTGAAGCCTTTTCCCTTTCTTTTGTCCTCCATCTTCATTTTCTTATCCTACACCCTTGGTAAATATGTCTTGTCTTCTGTTATAATTTCTTTTGCGTCTTGTCCAGCACGGCTGCAGCAACATTCAGGCAAGCAGTAGCGTTGATATTTGATCACGTGGTGACTGCAGAATCACTGCCTGCAGGCAGATTTGGTTCTGGAGGATATGTTACTCGAACAAATTCTGTAACTAGTGATGTCAATCGCAATATAAAGCGCCTGGAGTATGTGAAATCCATTCATCGAATACTTAGTTATCACCATAAATATGTTTATCTTGAGAACTATTTTTTTACTTTTCTCTTTTTTATAGCCGCTTTTGAGTGCTTCTGTTATTTTTGGCATCTTTATTTTATTATATATTATTTTTTTCAATCAATTCTTTGGTTAGACTAGATGTCCATGGCTGATTAAAATGTCATTGCTCAAGGTCTCTTATAGAATAATTGAACCATGCACAAGCAGGTTGCTAGAGTCAGCAGTTATTTCTGGAAGCCATGACGTGAGGAGGGACACCATTACAAAAGCTGGGAAGCTTGGCCTTTGCTTACTTGAGGACTTGACAACTCTTGCTGCAGGTGGATCTGTATGTGCTAGGTTTAAATCAATTTATGAATTGATATCCACTAGACTCACCCATAATGTCTCAGTTTCTTCGTAGAATTCATTTTTTCAGTCATAAATTCAATGGTATTTTGTATATTTATATTTTTCAGGCAATTTGGTTACGTGTCGGTTCCATCCAGCGGTCCTTTGCGCTTGACTTACTTGAGTAAGGACTAAGGAGTTTGTTATTGTTTATATTCTTATTTATTAGATAGATGGATTGAAGCTCTCTCGTTAATCAAAGATACATAACACAAGATGTGCCAACTTGGGGCAACTGAGTTCAAAGTACATCCTCTGCTGTTTCCAAAAGAACATATAGTGGGTAAAGGGAGGACGTTACTTTATGTCTGTTCACGAGACAGTTATACTTGAGGTTATGCAGTTACTGAAAGACTAAACATACTGTGAATAAGAATATAGTCCTTAAAATTTCTCAATCACCTGTTTCCATTTTCCCTTTATACACGTCCTTATGCTGGGACTTGTTGATAACACTTACTGCAGACATAAATCTAATTTTCTATTTGGTTTTTTTGACAGTAAGGTTTAAGCCACGATTTTAGTTTTTATCTTCCAAGCTAGTTTTACTATCATTTATTTTCCCTGCTGTTCTTCTTGTTGGCAGAATGGATATCGATGATACCTGGTAACAAGTGCAAACTTTTTTTAAAAGAATGTTACTGCAACTCATTCGGTTGGTTGAATGTCTAATCATTTGAGTGCTTATTCGTTTTATCAGTTTTATTATGAGCTATATGTATTAAGCTATAGGATGAGTGATCCTCATAAAGAGAGAAAAACTTATGTATCAACTGATATTTAACTTATGTGGTTATTGTTGAGGATCAAATTGTTATGGTAATCTAATGGAGAGAAAACATTTATATGAATATGCAGATTGTTCAGTGGTGATTCAAAAAGGTCTCTTCTTCTATTTGATGACTATGAATAGGGGTTTTCACAATAAGATTTCTTATCTGAGCCGAAGGTTAGAAGAAAAAGGACTTAAGTCTCTGGAAAATATTGTTTTACTGGCTTGCGGAAGTATTGCGCAAAAGGTTTACATCGGTGGCATCCCTGAGGGGGGTGGATCTGATTTTTCCAACGGTGGTGGTGGGAGCACCAGCTCTGACATATTTGGTTCTATATATATGTTCACTAGGAACATTCAGGATAATTAGTTTTAAACTAAGCAGTCTTAGGGGAAGCCACATCATGTAAGTGGCTTGAAGAAATTGCCTTGTCTCAGACATTGGGTAGAGGAAGGAGTCCCTTTTCCCTCAAGATTTGTTGTCCAGGTGATCTAAGGAGTCTCAGGATGCAAAGACAAGGTCAATCTGGATTTTAAATGAATGATATAGATTGTAGAATTTGAACAGTGAAATACCCTTTTCAGTGAAGATCAACTTTAATGTTGGATGGACTGGGAAAAATAGTTTAAGTAACAAACTCATTCCAGCAAAGCAAGTGATTGTGAGATCCCAACAAATTGAGGTGGATTGAGACCCTCAGGACAGTAGTTAAAGTCTGGGAGGTCAATTGCCAAAGAAGAAGTCCATTTGTATAGGCCACCCTGCAATTGATGGTATAATGGTTCACAACTTTAAACTCGATATTATTTTATATAATTAAAAAAAAAGGTGAAATAGCACTTTATTTCAAGCATCTTTAACTGCTCTCCTCACTAAGGGCAAATACATTCTATGCCAAACTTGTATACAATTTAGATGAAGCACTTTGGCTGGAGAAGCCCTCATTGAAAATACAAGGTGATTTAATGGCTTTCATCATATTTTTTGAGGGGCTAACTTAGGCCCGTTATTATTTCCCAGATGAAGTGCCTATTAATTCATTGTATTTAGTTTTTATCATTTTCGTCATAATGCAACCTCATTGGTCTATCAGGGCATGTCATCTTTGAGAAAAACCCGAAGCACCAGTGTTCACATACTCTGTGAGGCAGAGCTTTTTATTCTACCTTAGTTAGACCTGACACAGGCTTCGAACTAGTTGACTAGGGCATTTAAACATCTGACTGCTCCCTTCTGCATGATCATTCATAGCTCTTTTGGATGAAGTGTTGCCTATGATGTGAATCTTGTTAAATTTACCCCGCAGGATATGCACAGTTAATCGCACTTTGGGGGATGACTTCTTAATGCTGCATTGCTGCTTAGAATATACCTAATACTAAACTATTTGTCTTGATGACAAATTTTCAGGTTCATATTATCAAATTATGTGGTGCTCTTCAGGACCTTGATGCCTTTCGAGGAGGTACTAATGAAACTATGTTCTGCTAACATTTTAAATTTTTGTACTGTAATTGTCATTGTCTTATAGATGGAAATAACAGGTTCTCCGTCACCAAATATGCTCACTTCTCATGACCTCACTTCGTACAAACTCTGAGGTAGTTTTCTAGTTAATAAAGTGCTCTGCGATTATGAACAATGTTAACATCCTTGGAGATGTTTTCTAATACATATTTCTCCACCCTCTATTCCCTATTGTCTTATGGGAACAGATTGAAGGAGAAGTAGGAGAGCCTTACTTTCGCCGCCTGGTCTTGCGGTCTGTGGCCCATATTATCAGACTTTATAGTTCATCCCTTACCACCGAGTCTGAGGTATCGCGTTCCTTCACTCTTTCAGAATTTTTAATTTCATGGTTTTCTCAAAACCAAATATTTGATTGTTAAAAATGCAAGGAGAACTGCCAGTCTGTTATATGCTAGAAATAACAACAAACGAAGGAGGCTGGGTAAGAATATATTTGTATTACTACTAAGGGAAAGAATAATATGAAAAAGGAAAATGAGAAAATTGAAGGGGAATAATTTGAAGGGAAGGGCGAAGAAGAGGGAAGAATATGAGAGACGCATGTGGACAGGAAGCTTAGACTAACAATCCGCTTATTTCTGTTTGGCAGATGCTGTCTATCATGCTTAAGAAGATGGAATTATTTTGTAACTAAAGTATATCTTATCACATTGAAAGTTGCCCTATTCACAGTAAAATATTATTATTGCTTTGCATCGAGTCAATGCTGGCTTGGTGTTACTACCACCACATACAGCCGTCTCTCCCGATACAGTGGTGCTGTGGGAGCTGTACTTCCATAAATTAGTTTCTAGACCACTAAATGCAATTTGAAAACATGGGACACCCGGGGGGGGGGGGG
>JACFYI010000737.1:285814-303242 GCA_014898755.1 Handroanthus guayacan
AGAGGACCATACAGTGCACTCCATTTTCTGCAACCATAATTTTGAGTAGCCTTGTCAGAACCATTAGCTTTTGATATGTAATATTTATGCCAACTTTGAGTAGAGAATCAGGGTAAGGAACCTGGGGGCTGAAGCCCCATCATGATAGATAGATGAGATGGTGCTTAATCTTTTAGTAATGATGCATAAAAAAATTATTGGAATTGAAGAATTATATTATCTATAATATGACGTGTAAAGCAACTCTTAACTCCAGCTCCGTTATCTACTCCAAAAGTTTGGGATATGTCATGCCGAATAAATTTTATATGAAAAAAAATTAAAATAAATTATTTATGAGGTATGGGAATCCTGTGTTTCCCGACCTTTGGTTTGTAAGCATGAAAATACAGAACACTCTCTCTCTCTGAATTCAAAACGTTGAAAGCAGTATTTGTATGAATTTAGGTTACAATGTGCATTTCCCTAGACTACCAATACCTCTGGACCAAGTAAAGTGGAGGGTGCTAGGAGTTGTGGAATCTGCAGCGCTGTAGAGTAACATGTCTACGGGACGTAATTGATTATTTTGCAAGGTCGTGAAATATATCTGTCACACATAGTATGTAGAAAACAATATGTTCAAAAGAAAGCATCCATTCCAAGAAAAATAAACATGTCCAGGAAAACATTGACAATTGGCTACCTGATTTTCATCATCAACCACTTAAAATATGTGTACTATGACACCCATCCACCAATTTGAGCTTCATTTTACTGATCAATATTTCCACAAAAACACGAAAAAAAATTAAAAAAAAAAAATCAAATTCCTAGCTCAACAAAGAATTTTATACTATGCTCATTTCAATAAAAGTTATTCTCGTTTATGCTGCTACTCTAACTACATCTTTCTTAAAATAGGTATTTCTCAGTATGTTAGTTCGTGTTATAGCTCTTGATTTACCACTGTGGCATCGCATTCTTGTCCTTGAAATCTTGAGGGTAATGTCAAACAATCCAATTACTGATCAGGCCAAGGGTTTTTCTTATCTCACGGATGCCTGCATCTTGAACTAGTGATGAGCTAACTATTTGGAGTTTTGCAATTTGACAGGGTTTCTGTGTGGAAGCACGCACCTTGCGTATTCTTTTTCAGAATTTTGACCTGTAAGAACATACATCTTTTTAATGCTTTAATCTTTCTCTTGTACTTAAAAAGGAATTCATTGGAGATTGTCCGGGAGAAATTATGTTTCGTTCTATCTCGTTGGCCTTAAAGCGTTCAAATAATCTATACTATATATAAAGCATGAGACTCTTTGGTAGTTATTTTGGTATTTTTTTAAATGAGTTGAGAAAAATAACCCCATTTTAAAGATAATTACATGTTACCTTTCAAATATAATGTAAAATAGTTTTTTTTTTTTTTTAAATTTTCCCTCTTTCTATAATTAGCTTTTTTAATATTTATTTTTCTTTTTTATTCTTTTTTCCAAGTTATATTGTTTTTCTTTCCAACTTTATTCTCTCCTAATTTATTTTTCGATTGTGTTATTCTATATAATAAATCCAAATAAAAATACTTAAAAAAAATTAAGGAAAATTGATGCTATTGAAAAGAAATAAAATTTTTTAATTTTATCTAATAGAAAATTTAAGCATATACATTGAGTGCGCCAGAGTGGCTAGTACTTATTAAGAAAATATTTTTAGTTTTTCACATTTTCCTGAGTCTGTTATGGGGTACTGGTCTGCCTCCTTAAGAGGCGCTTTATGTAGAACTGCCATCAATGTCATCCTATATCGATATAAAAGAAACAATAAGTAGTTACAGAGGAAGTAAATATAAGAACCTTCTTAGAACAATATCAACCACTTATGTGTCAATGACTCAACATATTATTGTTCTGTTCTAATGTTCTCTTGTCATCCTTTTTATTTTTTTCTTCCTGTCAAAACTGAGAGCGGCTGGGGAATTAAAAATAATTTTCTATTTCCATTTTGGACATTCATTTACTTTTGGTATGCATTTTTTCTATCACTCTGTTTTCTTATTTTCTTATGATAAAGCATGCATAATTTTTTATTCCTTTAACTGTGTATGAGCTGTTTTATGTGTTGCAGGCATCCCAAGAACTCGAATGTGGTTGAGGGCATGGTAAAAGCGCTTGCTCGGGTTGTTTCCAGTGTGCAGGTCAGTGATCCACTTCTTTCCTTCAGTTTCTGTACTCTGTTTTATTTGATTTGGTTTTAGTCAATGCTTTTGCTTTTTTCTAAGGAAGTGTGTGGGCAATTATATTTGTGATAGAACTTTTTATCGTAGCTTCAAGTAGGGATGCAAGTAAAGGCGCAGATGAATCATGCTTGAAAAAATTCTTGAGCTTGAGCTTCAGTCCAGAATTATGAACTGGATCTTGATGAACCTATTTTTAGACGTTTGAGATCTTGCTCAAGCTTGAAGCTTTGCTCGATTAAATTCGAGATGAGCTGAAAATGGAGGCTAACTCAAGCTCAGCATGAGTGCGGGTTCTTTACTTTAAGGGAAAAAGGAAAAAAGAATGAAGGTTGTTGCCCTTAATATAAACTTATCCCACTTCCGTGCTTTTTTACCTTCACTTTTATTCAATTCAACGCCCACTGGAATACATATGCAGGCAGAAGTCTCAAACACCCCAATCCATTCAAATTCATCATCCTCAGGATCACAATAATCTCACATCTGACAGCTTGCACCTACTAACCCCTCCAAAAACAAAAAGAAAAAAAGGAAACAAGGATCACTGCAAAATAGAGAGAAGCTTGACTTGGTAAAATTGATCTCATATAATTGTTTCTAATGGATTTGATGCTTGCTTCAAGTTGATTTTAAAAGGTATCTTGTCAAACCAAGGTCAGTGTTGTGATGGCTCTAACAGCGCGAGGCTGAGAAGCAAGGTGTCTATAGGCGATTACGTGCATCCTTTGTGGGATTTGGGGGCTAGGGTTTGTGAAAAGAGAAAGAAAAAAGGAATTTTGGGTGAATCTGGAATGATTGATAAGCGAAGCATAAGATTAGTGTTAAGAGTATTTTATTTTAATAGAGAAATGCTCGCAAGGCAGTAATATGTGAGCTCAAGCTTGGATCATGAGAAACTGGAGCCCCAGTCATGCCAGACTGTGGCACTTGCTCAGACAATTTGCTTGCATCCTTAACAATGATAAGTGTATGTGTTCTATTAAAATGTCATATTCCATATAACTTTTAAGTAAGTTTATTTTGAAAAGATCTTCTTTAAGCATAGATCATGTAAAGTAGATATTGAAACATAATTAACTTTTTTGAAATCATTGCCCATAATATAAATCCGTTGGAGGTTTAGTTATCAATAGTAGCAGACTTTGTTTTTTCATTAATTAGTTATTTTCACTTTTAGTAGATTTTGAAATCCAATGAATAGTATTTGTAATTTTTGCTCTACTAAAATGAAAGTATCTTTATAAACTAGTTATAATTGTTAATTAATCATAGAGTTAAATGAATAAGATATTAGTAAACTTCAATACCAAATTTAATAATGAAAGTGCGGATCACTTAAACACCAGTAGAGAATACATTAAAAGAAGACAACTTAAGCAATGGGAATGAATCCAGCAGCCCTTCACCAGCCATCTTCCTCCGCCCTCGACTTCGCTGTTTTTTCTCTTTTGGCTTGTATGCTTCCCTTAGTCTCAAACAAAGTGATTATGTGTTTGAAAGACCCATTTCTTGGCTCTTTGATGAGTAATAGCAATTGAGCCCAAGTCTATTACTTAATGATGAAATAGGAATCTCCTTTTCTAATCTCATGCCAAAGATTTCTTAAATCATGCTTCTATGGCAAACATATGACATTCACCCATTTATCTTGATGGACGATGTATCTTCACATCACAAATTTCCGTACATGTCCAAATTGTTCACAAAATATGCCCTTTTGTGATTCCCATGGAATTATAACATAAATCAAAGTAAGCGGCTTGTCTTGCATTACATAAAGCAAAAGGTTCTTGTTTGACATGGCTTAATTTTTCAAATTAGAAGTTTCTTTGTGCTGCCATTTACTGAACTTTATTTCTAGCGAGCACTTATTTTATATGGAGTACCGTGACCACAATGATATTTATGGATTGAGACATTGGCCTTACTGAGCATGCATTATATGTGCAAGTATGTCCTAATGATTGATGTCTTTCTCAATAATTATATGACTTGAGACGTTTGAGACCAGTGTTTGGGGATGATCACTATCTTTGTCATGTGACAATATCAAATTGCCAGGTGTAAATATAAAGACTTTACCTCATGTTAGTAAAATATGAACAAATATGAACAGTTGCTTGTTGATTATTGTTGAACATATAAGGATGTCAGTGCAAGAGTAATTACATCGTCAACTTAATTGGATTCTTGGGCACTAGACTTAACATGAAGTTTTGGGCGTCATCATGCATCATAATTGAGGTGCTTTTCATCTGTTATTACAAAATCCTAGGAATTTTGTTTGCCTAGGAATTTTGTTTGCCAAGTTGGTGTTGAAGTGCTTTCGATGATAAAATTCTCTGTCCAAGATGACTTCTCTTTCCCATAATTCTTTTTATTTGTGAGGTTCTTTCTATTCCTCTTATATGCTGCTTTTTTAAATATCCATGGAATCATATAGCAAGATTACAATTGATGATTTCTTGGTAAATGTTATAGTATTTAGAAACTGGCGAGGAGAGCCTTGCAGCTGTTGCTGGAATGTTTAGCAGTAAAGCCAAAGGTAATCTGTGCTTTTAGATCCATGAATGAAGAGATAATGTTAATGAGAAAGGAATTTCACTTGACCAAAAGTGTGCACTATTGAAATTTGTAATCTGAGCCCATTATATTGTTAGTTAATCACATCTTGGTTTGTAGTTAACTAGTTATCATTTCTATAAATTGTATCCTGAAGATCATGAGTTACTAGGTAGAGAGGCAGAATTCGGTTATCGCAAGTTGGAACATTGATTGGATCATTGGAATATCCTGTATTAAGTTCTCAGCATATGGCATCTGTATTAGAATTATGTAACTGGAGTATTATGATACTTGTTTGGTCTATGCTGCCAAAGACATACAAGGACAACATATATGAACCTGAGTACTAATTCATCATCAACATTACCTTTTGCGAAAATGACTTGGTTAATGCCCTTTCACTGAATGTTACAACAAAGTTAGCTCCTTGACTTCTACTTTTGCTTTTAGGCTTGATGAGTTTAAGATGGACACTAGCATTAGTTTGACCCTTCGTGAAACGTCACTTTCTATTTTCTGATTAAGAAGAGTTTAGAGGATTGGTGGGTGGTACTTCTAGGATTTTATTTCGTTATATTTCCTTTCCGACTGATATTACTCTTAAACATTGAAGTTGTATATATGCTATCTATCTGATGGTTCATGATAGTTTCTAGGTTGGTTCTTTTATTAGCTACCATAATTTCGAGTGACAGCGTGAGGTGACATTTGGAGCTTTTAATGGCTAAGGTATTGAGTGGAGCTTAGATACGGATGCATCAAATGCTACTGTCTTGGTAGCAAGTGAAGCACATGCTATTACTTTGGCAATTGAAGGTCTGTTGGGAGTTGTTTTTGCTGTTGCCACTTTGACTGACGAGGCAGTGGATGATGGTGAGGTGAGATATAGAAGACAAAATATAGTCCAGTTCTTGTCCTCACTTTACTTTGTTTCTTATAGGAAATGGCTTTGTGACCCAGTTTCTTTGTTGGTTGTATTTTATCTTTGAGCAATCAGCTTGAGTCCCCCAGAAGTGATACTGACCCCCCTGCAAATTCTACTGGGATAACAGCAACGCTCTGTATGTCCATGGTTGATTCGATGTGGCT
The DNA here is from genome assembly GCA_014898755.1 of Handroanthus guayacan. Taxonomy (NCBI): domain Eukaryota; kingdom Viridiplantae; phylum Streptophyta; class Magnoliopsida; order Lamiales; family Bignoniaceae; genus Handroanthus; species Handroanthus guayacan. The sequence continues at coordinate 291,687 of JACFYI010000737.1, forward strand.
CACAATATTAGATGCTCTGTCCCTGATTTTGATGAAGTAGGTGTGAGTATTTCTAATGTAATATTAGTATAAATTAATCAAAATTCATGCCTTTTGATGTGTAGTTATTGTCATAGATCACAGGGCGAGGCTATTATATTGGAGATATTGAAAGGTTACCAAGCATTTACACAGGTAGTTATATTATTTGCAGGATGATATATCTTTTGTGGCTCTGGTATGCTCATATTCTTATATTTCTTTCCTATTTTCTCTCTCGAGACAATTGAATAACTTATCTATCTTGTCTCAATTCTCCAAAATTACGCCTGCCTCATTTTTCGGTCTGTTACTTGTTTTTGTAGGCATGCGGAGTTCTTCGTGCTGTAGAACCTTTAAATGCTTTTCTTGCGTCCCTTTGCAAGTTCACAATTTATATTCCCAACGAAGCTGAAAAGAGGGGGTATGTTAGTTGAGAAATGTAGATAAGTTTTATGCTGGTTGTATTTTATTGTAATCCTTGATGTCCTCTCCGGATCACCTTGATACTGGAAAAAAAAATATTTTGCTACCAATTCTACATGGTGCTATAACATCTGAGATTAACTATGTTTTTCTTTGGCTAGCTTTGTGTTATCTTCGTCCAAGTTCATGAATGATCTCCTTGGTAGTTCTTGTCATCGTGCAGAGCAATTTTTAGACTCCTTGGCTTTTGTGCGGTTTACATTAACTTAATGCTGAGATGGTCCAGGATCACATACATTTGCTGTGCTCATGGCTGTCAATGTATAATCTAGAGACCTGAACTTTAGGCATTACTTGTGAATACTGACATTAGATCCCATATTGTGAATGCACCTATAAAGCAATGAACTATCATTAGGAGATCTGTGGCTCCCTATTTTGTTAAAAATTACTTCTAATAATCATTAGGAAGAAATAGAGAAACTTAATGCTGGAACCCGTCACAACATCTTACCGAGAAAGTAGCTTAACCATCTCGAAATAAATTTTGAGACTTCTTGGACATACCTACAAAAGAAGGAAGCTTTCTTCTTACAACTGATGTGGGACTAACATCTTTTTAAACTAATGGGGCTTTCCAGTTTTAGGAGGCTGATCTATAGAAATAAAGGCAGCTATTTTTTAGTTCGCTTCTATCTTTGCTGCTGTTGCTTGAACTGAGAAGTGGCTAGATGGTTTCAGAAGAGAGGGAGAGACAGAGAGATATGCATTAATATGTCAATCAAGGTAGGGCTTTCTCAAAGAAAGTGTTCATTAGTGTGGATGCTGCGGTTGCTTCCTGGCTGTATGATGCTTACAACAGGCCTGAATATGTTTTGAAATGAAACTGTATATAGATTGATAATTTAATGCTCTGTAGCCTTAAATGTTCTTGTCCAACCTCTTGATGAAGCATCCCCTGCACTTTTACAGTCCTATAAAATTAATCCTATATGCAGCAGTTGAAGAAGAATGACTGAAGCCATATGAAGAAAATTTGGTTGCCAATGAAGATTTTGTTTGCTGGAAGGGCAAGGAACCTTCCTTTCGTTGCCCATGGAGGCATATAGTGGTATTCTGTTCCAAAAGAGAAACTTTGTGATGGGAACCTTAGGCAGGAGCTGCTGCTTGTATGTTTATTCACAAGAACTTAGCTGCATTTCCTGGGCCTTTTTCTAAGAACGCATACTTCCTCCTCCCATTTATGTGAGAACATTTTATTGGTTAGCCGTTGTGTTAACGAGCCAAAAACTTCCTCCACTGGCTAGGCTATAGTGGTCCCCTGAATAATGGAAACCTGGAATATTGTGGGCCTTACTATGCCGTTCCATTTGCCACATTTAACGCCTATTACTGTGGTCACTCTTGGTTGGGATCTTCTTGACTTACTGAAGATCCCTTTTTCATTTATTTTCCTCTTTACTGTTCTATTTTAGTTTATAATTCATCCAAAGAAGTATCCTGAGTGATAGTGTGCTACTACCTATCTAATGTTGTTGTAATATTCCTCATTATTGATATTCCGCTGGCTCATGTGTTATTATTCATGGCCTTTCTTGTGACAAAGACCAAGTAAATTCACTTGACAACTTGTCTCCATGTCTCCCAACATTTCAGATAAATTCACATCTTTACCATTTCACTCATGACCAAATGCTAATTTTTAATCTAGTCTTTACCTGCCCCAATTTTCTGTTTCTAACTTCGAAAAGACAGCTTGTAACATCATTGAAACAATCTTTACTTGACATCCAAAATGGGGAAGTGCTTGATATTATTATGTATGATATTTTCTTATGTTTTCTATGTGCTCTAGCTTAAAATTTTTAGTTTCGCAATACATAGTTGACCAAGTGGCTTATTAATCTTTTATCTGCAGTGTATTACTATCTCCTACTTCAAAACGGGCTGAACAATTAGTTGACCAGAGGGATAACATTGTTCTTACTCCAAAAAATGTGCAGGTTTCTGTCATTATTTGTTTCCTTTCTAATTCTCAACTTGTTGCAGATCAGTAATATTTGTGTAGTGCCAAATTACATTCACCATTCATCTTTTCTGAACAATTCATGGTTATGCTGTCAATACTTGCATGAACAGGCTCTGAGGACGCTTTTCAACATAGCTCACAGATTACAGAATGTACTGGGCCCTTCATGGGTTTTGGTATGTAATTTTTTCATAACCAGACAAGATTATTAAATCTAATATCCTAATACTTCTTTTGCTTTATTATTTGGAGGTTCTGGAAACTCTATCTGCTCTTGACCGAGCAATTCATTCTCCGCATGCCACAACACAGGTAATATTGAAAATTATATATATATATATATATAGATTCAAGCTATCGATTAATGTTAAATAGGTTAAGAATCCTTTTTGAACCTCCCTGCACTTAATCTCATTTTATTGTGATTGTTGCTTTTTTCTTATAAATGATTTACATCTTTAAAAGCCGATTGTCTTGCTTTGCTTTGCTTTGCCAATGAATATATATATATATATAAATAAATAAATAGATTTCTTGCTTTTCTTATAGATCATATCAAGATTCAAGTATCCAAATCTGAAATCTGACTCCTTTAGTCTTGAGCAAATTGGCACTATGAGGCCCTGCATTTCCTTTTCCCATCTGATATTAACTTGCTGCTGGTAGAGTAGAATTGGTCATTCTCTCTGCTTTTGATCTTTATCACTCTGTGGCTGACAAATTACTTAAAAAGTCATGTTCTTCGCTCGATTATTGAAAATGAATGAGTACAACTTGATGCAGGTGTTTGTTTCCTGAAAAGGAGCACGAAGCCTTCTGTGCAATCTTGTACTCCATAGTATGGAGAAGTTATCTGCTTGATATTTTTTAAACCCTTAACATCTGACAGAAATGTGATGTCCTTAATGCATCAAAGAACATCTCTAAATATCCCTCTTCTGTAGGTGAAACCCTAAAACATTGTGGAATTTTATTCTGATTAGGAACTTAAACAAATTGCCTACCATGCTCATATATTGTCCAAATCGGAATTAGCATGGTTAAGCTGCTGCTAAATGTTGGCCTCTTCTTCATCTTTAGTTTGGAAATTTTTATTACTTCTCATGCTTATAATCTGCAATTATTTCTTCTGAACATTCAACTTATACAATGTCAAAAATGGCTGAACTACTTTTTTCAGCTGCATCATCTTGTCGCATCTATTTTATCTGGGCTAATTACCAGAAACCCCCAGGGTGTGATTGTTAGAAAAAATAAAAAAAGAAAAAAGAAAGAAAGAAAGGAAGAAAGAAAGTCTGTATGTTAAATATACCCGCCTTTGCCTTTGTCTTTGTCTTATGGATTTCAGCTCTCACGAAAGTTACTGACACCACCCAGGAAATAATTTGAAAACCTAGTTTTGCCTTCGAAGTACTCTTTAGCAATATGTTTAGACGAAAATAAATTGAACTTTTCATGTTTTGGACTTTTAGCATTCTTCTTTAACTTTTTACCGACAATATACATGATTTATAAGTTTCGTTATTTTTAATAGGGGTTTCTTAGTCGTAAGGGGGTATTTGTATTTTTTGAAAGATAAATGGTTTTTAATTGATAAGTTTCGTTGTTTTTAATGGGCGTGTCTTGTTGCAAGGGGTATTTGCAATTTTCATACATGAAGGGAGTTTTTTGCGTTCCAGCCAAACTTCAGGAGTTTTGGATAATTAATCTTTTTCATTATCATTCATGAAACTTTTGGAGTCTGTATGCAGTTTATGAATTATTTTAGTGACTGAAGCTCCACGATTTTCACAGCTCAGATACTGCATATATCATTGTCTCAGCAATTCCTTTGAACTGTTAAGAAAGTTCTCTTTGTTGGTGTGTCGTATATTCACCAAATTTTGGACTTGTAATCATGTAGGAGGTTTCCACAGCTGTCCCAAAGCTAACTAGAGATTCATCTGGGCAATATAGCGATTTTAATATTCTTTCTTCTCTCAACTATCAGGTAGCCTTTTCATTTGTTCTTTTCTCCTCCTGTATTTCATGATAGCATTATATTTGATTGTGCACTTCTTTGGCTGCCTTTCCTCTGCCCCAACCTTAAATAGCTGTTCGAGAGCTCAGCGTTGATGCATGTGTCAGCTGTTCAGTCGCTTCTTTCTGCTCTGCGTCAGTTGTCACGTCAATGCATGGTAGCAACTTCGAGTATCACTGGACAGGCATCAAACCAGAAAATTGGAAGCATTAGTTTCTGTGTGGACAGAATACTATCTATCCTCATCAATAATCTTCACAGTATGGTCATGAACGAGTTTCCCAGATATGATGTGGTTACTTATTTATCTTTCATTGATCTTGCTTGAAGCTGTTCACAGAATAATTGCTGCACTTCCACTGTTGTAGTTCTTTCTCTATTTTGCCAATCTTCCACAATGATGATGATGAAAAATTTACTGCATTTCATATTATACTTCACTAATTTCTTTTGTTTGCATACTATTTACCTACTTGTGTGGGGAAATTATCTTTTGTTCTTATTTTGCTTTGTACAGTATAACTGTTGGGATAGAAATACTCTTGGAATAGATTCTTAAGATTTGGTTTGTCAGCTGATCTTAAAGGTTTGAACATTGATTGAGAGTCTGTTTATGCATAGATGCAGTTCTCTGGTGTTCTTGTGTCGTTCTCCCACTCTTGTAAAAGCACGTCAATTAAATAGGTTTCCATTTGGGGTGCTGTCAGATCCACCGATAGTATATATTTGTAAGAAGAGACATAAAGCCTCAACAAAATTTCAGTAAAAGATATCTTCCCAGTTTTCACAAAAATTTTACTAGATAGATCTAATAAAGACTCTGTGGATGTTACTAAGCCACACTGGTCTTGAATGAATATAATACATTTTGCAGGTACCTATATTCTTTGGAGTTCCCAATTTATGGTTTCACTGTAGGAATTCTGTGGATGATTAATAATTAATATTATTCTACGGCACCTAACAAATGTTGTGACTTGTGATGTAGCTATATCCTATGTGTGCCACAGTTAATGATCAAAACTTGTATAATATGCTTTGGTAGTCAACTCTTACAGTTTTATTTCCTTTACAAAGTTTCAGTTTTAGAATATCAAAACTAACAAAAAGGATTAAGGGGGCAAGCAATCTATTCCAGCTTGTACGATGCAAAATAAATGAATAAAAAGTTCAGGTAAATTGATAGTTCAAGCTGATAAATAGAATGCTCATAACTTGGTTGTGTGCTATTTATAATATATTTAACCAAAGAAAAGAAATTCTTTTCTTAACTTAATATCAAAACAATGAAGCAAGGAAAGGAAAATTCTGCTTGAAATCGTAAGCTAGAGCTCAGACATGAACCTTTGGGCTTGAGCATAATGAGTTGGTGAACTTGAAATTTTATGTAGCTTATACCCAGATTGGTTTCTTGGTTAACTGTTGAGAATCTTACGCTCTTGATATATAATGAGTTGTTGGCGACCTGAAGTATACTTCCATACTTTTTGACAGGGGTGGAACCATTATGGGATGAGGTAGTTGGTCATTTCATCGAGGTAATCTTGTTGTCTTTCTCTTGGTCATATGTGCCACTGCATCTTTCGTGACAACTGTAAAATGCTTTGCAGCTTGCTGATAGTTCCATCCCACAACTACAAACCATGGCCCTTGATGCATTGGACAAATCCATATGTGCTGTCTTAGGTTCTGACCAGTTTCCAGAGAATACTTCATCAAAATCTGTTGATGCATCAAATGATGTGAGAACTTTGTCTCTTTCATTTATAGTCTGCTTTACTGGTGGTTGATACCTAACATAAAACGTCATTGATAAATCCTCTGGACAGCCAATTGACCAATTGAAGTTGAGATCACTGGAATGTGCTGTCATCTCTCCTTTAAATGATCTTTATTCCTTATCCCAAAGTTTTGATGTTCGTGCTGGATCTCTTAAGATTCTTCTGCATGTTTTAGAGGTAGTTATGAGTTCGTTTGATAAAGTTTTCCATGTCTCATGGGCTCCCTTGCATTTCATGGTCTGACTGATTGAATTCTCAGAGGCGTGGAGAGAAGTTGCACTATAGTTGGCCAAATATTCTTGAAATGTTAAGGTGCTTATTTACTTTGCCGTTGATCTCTTTTTATGATGATTTGAACTACCCGTTACTATAGTGCTCTATCCCATCTCCAGGTCTGTTGCTCAGGGATCAGAGAAGGATCTCATCACACTTGGATTCCAGGTGAGAGAAGAAAGTGTGAAAATTATTTGTTTTTGTTAAAATATTTTTCTTTCACTTGTATATGTTGGGCAGTTTGTGATTAAATTGAAATGAATTATTTGCCCATTTCAGTACATGAACTCTCCACTTAATTGTCAACAACCATACAGTTGGCTGTCTGGGGTTCATTTGAGTTCTGCTTCTACATTTCAAATACTTCCAGTAATGGTCTTGCAATCCGTTTCTAACTGGATTGTCCCGATGCTCTTTATTTGTTGACTATTGGAATCAATGAACTCATTAAATATTATCCCTTAAAGTAGTAGGAGAGTAAGAGATGACAAAGTTGAAAGTGAAATTACTACATGATGGTTAGTTGCACTGTCTACTTTTTCTTCTTCTCTTTCTTTTCTTTTTCTTTTTCTTCTTTTTCCCCTTCCTTTTGTACTTTTAGGAGTCCTGCTGGGTAGTTTTGAATCAATTTAGTGAAAGTAAATTACTAAAAGGATACATTGTATGACTGCATGACTGGTAAATGAAGGTTCATCTGATTATTTATCAAGGGATTCAGCTAGAGGTGGACCTATCCTTCCTTTTCTTTTCCTTCATCCTTTGAGCTCTGCATAGCAACACCATGTTTTTATTTTCTTTCTAGAAAAACAAATGAGTGAATCATTTCCGAAAACACTGTTCTTTCTGTTTCCCGTGAGCAATTCAAGTATTCTGTTTCCTGTGAATAGTCCAAGTTTTCTGTTTCCCGTCTTCCTTTATAAGCACCAAATTATCCTGATGATGCCATGAGAAGATCAATGTTATTATCCAATTGGATGAGACCATTTTTGGTATATGCACGCTCAAGGTGGCATCAGTGTTGTTTGATTTTCTTCGATTAGTTGATATCATTGAACAATTTTGAAACACAATGTGATGAGTATCAGATCTTTTGATGCTTACCACTGTATGTGATGATGGATGTGTTTACTTTTATATAATACAATTTTTTTATAGTTTAGTAATCTTGCTTTATTTCTAACTCTCATGTTAACTCTAGATGCTGAAGCCATATTCCTGATGTATAATCTTAAACTAACAGAGTTTCTCCTGTGTAGAGTCTTCGTGTGATAATGAATGATGGGCTGCCTACCATACCTGCTCACTGCCTTAACGAGTAAGAGCTTTTATCATTCTTTCATTCAGATGTTTGAGTTTATTTGCTTGAAATTATTAATATAATACAAGGATATCATTGCAAAATTGCAATCTTATTTGTAGATTATGGGGAGGGAGAAATTGAGAAAGATACTTATGATTTACAAATAGTACTACAGGTATCATTCGTCTAGTTGGAGGAGCAAGGCCCTTGGGTTGTGACAAATGCAGTTTCACTTTTGAAAATCACTATCATTACTAATTAATTAATCTGCAGAATCCATACTGCAAGCCCAACTAATGCAACAATTATTACATGAATGCAACTCGTCATCAAGAAGCTGTGGAAATTTTGAATAGGATGAACAAATAAGTTGCATCTCAAAACTGTTTAAAACCAATCCAAAATTGCGGACTTAATAATATTTAGTTCACAAATCAGTATGTTCAAATATTTCCATTCATGCAAAAATGAATTCTGCCTATTTCCATAGAAACAAAAGCCATACTAAATAGTGGTTTAGGAGCCTACCTTGCAAAGCATTGCTCGTTAGGCACTGGCTGCTCACCTGGACAATTCTGTAAGCGTGAAACCATATTATGCCCGCCATTATCCCATGCTGAGTCACGGGCAGCACTTCAAGAAGCACAAATGAGCCACGTGCAGGGAATGTTGCATGTATTTTTCATGCCGGTTCTCTGATGTGGTGTACTTATATATCTAGGTCCTTGTAAAGTGAATGTCACCAAGAATTTCAACTGTGCTCACAAATCATTCTAGGAATTGGGTTCGGGCTCTCTGACCCCCTTTCTCAACAGTGTATTTGTGATGTATGCAAACAAGTGCAATTTCTTGCATCTATACCGCTATCAGTTTTTACAAACTATAGGTGAAAGTTGACTAGTTGAGACGATTATGATGTTCTTGCTTGAAAAAAGGTCTCTTTGAACTGTGGAAGAGCTTTTTAATAAATGCTACTCCTTTGCATTCTGCTTGATTATTAAATGTCCCCTCGATATTTGTTTTATGCATGCCCTAATTCAATATGGTTTTACAGATGTATTGATGTAGCTGGGGCATACAGTGCTCAGAAGACTGAGTTGAATATTAGTCTGACAGCTATAGGTCTATTATGGGCCGCTACTGACTTCATTGTGAAAGGGCTTACTCGTGGAACTCAAGAAGAATTTGAAACGGGTCCAGCATCTATCTTAGAACAATGTTTCCTTTTTTGTTTTTATACCCCTATTGTGGAACTTGGTGCATCTTCATCTTATAGCTCAGTTTTTCACAAATATGATGGCTTGCTTGGCAGATCAAAGAAGTCATGAAAATAAGGAAGAGCCTGCTCCTAATTCTCATGAGAAAGTTACTGATGTCGCATACTTGTCAAATACTGTTGAGCGTGACAAGTTGCTCTTTTCTGTTTTTTCTTTGCTTCATAAGCTTGGAGCTGATGAGAGGCCAGAGGTAACTCAGATCTTTTAATAGAATTGCAGCAATCTTAAATTTCAAAGTGTTTCACAGAGACATCAGGAACACATCTTCCACAAACCAAGTGTAAACTTTAACCACGTTTATATGCATTTTTTATTGCTTGTCTACTCATGCACCAATTCATTATCCGACTTCAGCTCTTAATGCTGGGACATGTTTCTATTCTCTGACCATAGTCATAATCTCTCTTCCAGAAATCATTACATTAGATGAACACATTTATATGCTCCATGTTACCCTAATACTTTACATCTCTGTGGGGTGAGATGTGCTTATCTGGTTGACATATAGCTACAGGTGAAGGTTGAGGGATGGGTTTTCTTTGTGCTAGTATGCCGCAAATTAGTGTAGAACCTCAATGAGTTTATCTAGCTTTTGGCTCAAATATCTGATAATCAGAAACATGTATATTTATAGTTCTACTATAATATTACTGAACATCTTGTTTGTTGCTTTATCTTGTGTCAGCATATGTTTTTTCAACATCATTGTTTGCTTTCCGAATCCAAGTTATATATGACCACCCTTACTGAAACCTTTTGTCGATATTTTTATTGGTCGATATGTATGATTTTGAACAGCAAGTCAGCAACCAAGACTTATACAATTAACTTGCTTGTTTAGAATGCTATCATGGTCATACAGCTATTTGCTTCGTCTCCATTTCCTTGACTTTATCACATGGCAAGAAATAATCTGTGATTGCTCCAATGACTACTAGATTTTTATGTCTTCCTGCTACAACTGACATTATACTTTTAGGTCAGAAACTCAGCAATAAGGATGCTTTTCCAAACTCTTGGAAGTCATGGGCACAAGCTTTCGAAAAGCATGTGGGAAGATTGTCTCTGTAATTATGTTTTCCCGACATTAGATCATGCATCTCACTTGGTAAGCTCGAATTCTCTTGAAATTACATTAATCCTGTGGTTTTCTTTTTTCTTGACTGAGAGAGTTTTTTGCATTTAGGCTGCAACCTCGTCAAAAGATGAGTGGCAGGGCAAAGAACTCGGAACACGCAAAGGAAAAGCGGTTCATATGCTTATACATCACAGGTGTCATAGATTTCTGCTTGCTTTATTCTGAGGCTGCTTATTGCCTTTTGAACCACTTCGTAATATGACCATTTTCTTGATGAATAAATTGGCAGTCGAAATACAGCTCAAAAGCAATGGGATGAGACACTTGTGCTAGTGTTGGGTGGAATTACGCGGGTTTTAAGATCCTTTTTCCCATTTCTTAAAAGTTTAAGAAACTTCCATTCTGGTGCGTTACAATTTGTTTTTTCACACTTTCTCATATAACTTACATTGTTCAGAATTGAAAAGTTCTTTTGCATATCAGGATGGGAGTCTTTGCTTGTCTTCGTCAAAAATAGCATTTTAAATGGTAGTAAAGAAGTTGCTCTTGCAGCAATAAATTGCTTGCAGTCTACCGTAGTTTCCCATTCTCCAAAGGTAATGGTATAATTCATTGTTGTTTGTGAGGCCTTTTTGATGCAACAAATTTCCAGATTGTAACTTCCCCCGGTGCCTCAGTAGCAATTTATTTCTACTGTTGTACATGTGGTCTCTTGTTATCTCCTTTTCCATTGTTTCAAGCAGGGACATCTTCCGGTAACATACATTAGGTCGGTACTTGACACTTATGAGGCTGTTCTTCAAAAATCATCAGACATTAATGATCATGTTGCGGACAAGGTGAAGCAGGAGATTTTACATGCTCTTGGTACTAAAAGATGTTACTTCCTTTTTTTTTATATCCTTATATATCTGGAGTTGACTGCAGTTATTCTGGATACTGGATACTGGATACGGATACTATATTATACTGGAGATGGATACTATATTCCGTTATATTTCCTTTAAAATCATGGGGAATGTTTTACGTCATACTAATATACTGAAATGGTCCTAACTTTTGCAGGAGATCTATATGTACAGGCTCAAGGGATGTTTGACAATGACATGTATAAACAGTTGATATTGGTCGTAGATTCAGCAATTAGAAGATCCAAGATCACCAATAATAACTTTGAAGCAGAATATGTAAATAACGTCTTCCCATGACAACTTGCTCCTTATACCTCTTCTTCAAATTCCCCCTGTGAAGGCAAATAAATCACATACTCATTTCCAAATATTAACATCTTGAAAATTACCATTTATTACAAGCTCTTTTACTATTATTATTATTATTATTATTGGGTTTTTTT
>JACFYI010000737.1:311784-337022 GCA_014898755.1 Handroanthus guayacan
CCTCGTGGGATCATGTCTGCATATATTAAGCAGCAATAAGGACTATTAAAAGATTCTTTAATCTTCTGTGTTCATCATTTAAGGTTCTCAGCTCATCAAATTTTTGACTAAGCTGTTCTATAAAATCTGTATCATTTTTATGGAAAAGTCTTAATGCCCTAATTTGGAGCTTCTTGACTTCGATTAAGCCTTCGTAAATTTTTATTCTCATTTTCAATCTTGTGATATTATCACAAAAATATGCAGAAGAGGCCAGAATTCCTGCCAACTCTTCTCTTACTCCTTGTAATCCTACCCCCTCTACTGTAAATCTTAAACTTCTAATAAAGCAAAAGGGAGTTCCGGCCTCCCGTTTATCCTGGTAATCCTCTTTTCCTTTACTGTTTTATTTACTTTCTGTTACTTAGTCTGAATGACAGGCTAAAATACTGATCTGTGTTGAGCCACATACTTCTTTACCCTATTTCAATGCATACATGGTCTAGATTTCCGCAAGTATCTCAGACTATACAAAGTAACCAAGTGTAAAACGATGCCTGAAAGGGTTTCTAAAGATGAAATGAGATTTAAATCATTGTCTCTGGGTGCCGTGTTTGCCCGCTGTTGCCGAGGGATGGCGTTTTAGGGCTTGTTGGCTATTTGAGACATGATTTGATGATCATTTCATACTTAAGAGTAAAAGAATCCGCCTTTATGGCTGGAACCCAAATGTACCGCTTGGATGGCTGGTCGCCGCCTTCATGGTTTGGCTTTTCAGGGTCAATTTTGAATTTGGAAACTTGGTATGCCTGGGCCTCCTTATGGTATCAGAGCCATGTTGTCTGGTAGGCGTATTGAAGTATGTTAGCCTCAACACAGATTTCATTCTAATGAATACCATTAGCAGAAAAAATACTGTTAAAAACAGTATAAAACAAGAATATGATATACCCCAAAATATTGAAGAACTTAATAAATGGACAATTCCAAAAGTAGAACCCAAGACGATATACCATCTAGGAGCTTTTGAAAAAATAGGCTTAAAACAAGTAGTTAAAACTACTGAAGAGGCAATCTCTCTTGATAAGGATGAAATGGTCATTAAGCTTCTTAATGAAGGGGATATAAATTATTATAGATCTGACAAAGCTGATTATAAATTTATTCATATTGGTCTTGTGCAAATTGCATTTAAACCTCTAACTTTAGAAGGATTACCTGAAAGTTTCCTTGCTGCCTTACGAGATGCTCGTAATCTTAATTGGAAACAATCTCTTATGGGATTAATACAATCTAGTTTGGCTCATGGCCCTGTCTATTTTGATGTTTACCCTAATTTACAATTATCTCTATCCGATGTTAATATACTTGATGCTCTTACTTTGAATGTTAAAACGCATGGTTATAATTATGCACCAGGATCTGAAGTTACATGTGTTTGTTATAGAATTTATTTCAAGCCACTCCACACACTTAATCCACAGTGTAGAATGGTGGACAAACCCATAAATGAAACAATTCTCATAGAAACAAATTTTAGTAAGTCGAATATTACGACTAGGAGAGCTATAAAATGGGAAGAAATAACCTTTCCTGAAAATTGGATAATAGAACAAGCTATACCACCTATGCCAAATATACATCATAATATTACCAATATTATACAAACACCTGAAGGAACTGTTCAAATACAGTTAGAAGATAGCAGGAAACTACTAGGACCCCCTATTACAAAGTCTAGAATGTCTAGATCTTCATCATCTACATCATTCTACTCTCATATTTCACCTCTAGATTACATTGTTGAAACACCGTCTAGAGCCTCCACATCCCAGGTTAAAAAATCACCTTTGGAAGAATCTGAAAATCAACATGATAGAGTTGATGAGTTAAGAATACCACATAATAATATTGTTCATCCAGTTTATAGGACCCAGGATGAAGACATAACCAAATCCGATATGGATTTCCCCATAGGTAATAACCGAATATGAAAGATAGTTAATGGATAAAAAACCAAAAATTGATTTTAGTTCGGGATCTCCGGCTAGACAAACAATTCAAAAAGAATTTAATCTACCCAGATGGAAGCCATTTAAAAAATGGTTATTTGAGAATTTTACTCAAGAAGATAGGAGAAAATTTTCTGACGAATTTTATATTCAACTTACAGAAAAAAATCAATTAATACCCTTTGTCCCTTGGTTTATAACCAGATATGTTAGTAATTATATTTCTGTTATAGAAAGAAGTTATAAGTTATCAGATGGTAAAGTTTTGAAAGGAGTATATCCTCCTCAACAACCTTTCCATATGGAGACAGAAAAAGCAAAATTATATTTTAATGCTTTTCAAAAACTTGTTGAGAATGAAACTCTTCAAGTAACAACAAATCAAATTAATAATTTGATAAAACAAGAAAATTATTCAAATATGTATTTGAATGTTTTAGGAGAACAAATTCATTCTCTGCATAATAGAATAGAAGGATTATATTCTTTAATTTATAAAATTAAAGAAAGTGTTCAAAATAATAAAATTGAACAAGTAAATAGTAGCCAGGAGATTATAGCAACCCCTACTATTCAACCCCCACCTGAAGTTAATAATTTCATTACTAAGCCTGTTAAGGAATTAGAAAAAATTCTTGATGAAAAATTTAAAGACTTAAAAATTAATACTCTTGAAAGATATAGTAATTTTGAAGAGGAATCCGAATTCTCTCTCAATAAAAGAGAAGAAAGTAATGATACTATTCATAAGATTAGTTATGCTCATAAGCCTAATATGCGTCATTATTATTATCATAGACCAACTCCCCAGGATGTTCTTCATGAGGAACAGGAGTACATTGTTAATAACAGTTATAATGGTAAAAACATTTATGAATGGAATCTGGATGGATATGCTGAAAGACAAATTTATAATATGGTTTATAGAATGTTAATGTATGCCACTATTTCTAAAAATAATGGTAATAAGGATAAAACTGTGGCTAATATGATTGTTGCAGGTTTTACTGGCCAATTAAAAGGCTGGTGGGATAATTATCTAACCATTGATAATAGAAATGATATTCTTAATATTGTCAAAAAGGAATCAGGAATAGAAACCGAAAATGCTGTTTACACTTTAGTTGTAAACATAGTTGAGCATTTTACTGATAGATGGACTGATAATAGTGAAACCATCAGAACACTTCTTAATAATACGAAGTGTAAATCTCTTACCAAATGGAGGTGGTATAAAGATACATTCCTTTGTAGAGTTTATGAACTAGGAGAAGCTAATAGCAATCACTGGAAAGCCAATTTTATAGATGGTTTACCCAAATTATTTGCTGAAAGAGTCAGGAGAGTTCTTAGAAAAGATGGAACTCATATAAAGTATGAAAATTATACTTATGGAAAGCTAATAGGAACATGCATTTCAGAAGGTTTAGCCTTATGCAATGAAATAAAACTTAATAGACAAATTAAGTTTGAACGTCTTTCTGAAAAGAAAGAGTTAGGACAATTTTGTGGACAATTTGGATTAGAACAACCAACCACTAGCAAGCCTCATAGGCATAAAAAAGATAAAAAAGAAGATTATAAAAGAAAATCTTCTCATAAAAGAAAAAATTATAAGAATAGAGAAGAAAAAAGAGAAAAAAGGAAGAAAGAAAGAAAAGAGAAACATAATAGAGATCCTAAAGCATGTTATACATGTGAAAAAGTAAGACATTTTGCTGATAAATGTAAAATGAAGAAAAAGATTAATAGTCTGAATATAGATGAGGAATTAAAAGAAACCTTATCAAAATTATTTCTAAATTCAGAAAATGAAAAAGGTCCTTATAGTAATTCTGATTCTGAGTCAGAATCCTCAAATAATGAAGATAATATTGAAGCATTAGAAAATGAGAATTTAATATCAGATTCCAAATCAGAAGAAAAATGTTGTGATCCTTGTAGGAAAGGAGAGTCATGTTCAAAACATGATAATGATGAATTATACCAAATAATGGCTCAATTTTCTGAATTAAATGTCCTTAATAATGAGAATATTATGGATCTATTAAAATACATTAAAGATCCCGAGTTAAGGTCCAAGATTATAGATCAAATGGAGAATACTCCAAGCATTTCAGAAGCTTATGATAAAAGCCCTGAGAATTATATTTTCACTCCACCAGAACCTTATACTATGCAAGAAGTTCAACGACTCTTAAAAGAAAGACAGAGAGTTGAAACTCCTACCACAGTACAAGATCTGGTAGAAGAGGCCATTATTCCTGCAAATATTCACGAGACAGAAAATCAGGTAGACTATTATCTATTCCCTTTTTGTATTGTATAATAAAATCAAATGGAGCTAAATGAGCTTGCCATCTTGCAAACATTTGTTTGGAAACATCATGTTTGAAATCTTTATTAAACATATACTTAGCTGATTGGCAATCAGTCTTTATAATGAATTTTTGATTATATAAATCATCTTGAAACTTAAGAACACATTTAACTATTGCAAGAATTTCTTTGGCAATAGTAGCATAATTTTTTTGGCTATTATTCCATTTTCCTGAATGAAACCTAACAAGATATTATAGTTTTAAAATCAAAATATAATTTAATAAGTTAAAACTTTCAAGCCTGATTTCAGGCTTGAGGTTGTACTATTATTTGAAAATTCAAGTTGAGTTAAGCTCAAATTTTCTTTGAGTGAAGTTCGAGTTTAAACAAACTAGACTCGTCAAGCTCGAGATGAAGCGTAATACACATGTTTCGAGCTTGATCTTGAGCTCAAATTTTTTTTCCAAGTTCAGTTCAACTCTACTTTGCCCTATTGCATGCCTAATTGTTTGCTTATCTGCAATAACTCGAGTTATTGAGACTATTTATGTATATCTTTTTGATGGACTCTATGTACAAGACTAATAGGTGCTACATAAATATAATTCTACTACACGTGTTAATATTTCATATTTGCATTTTTGGTAATGTTGCCAGTATTTTTATTTTTTAACAGGTATAAGATGTCACTTCTGGAAATAATTAGATTCATCATTGTGGAAACAAGGTACATGGGGCCATGTGGGGACTTAACAAAAGGGATCTCTTCAACTTGTTCCGACTTAAGATAATATATAAATTCATAAGCTTGGTCTTGCTCTACTGTCGAGAAATGAAAGAAGACTTTAATCTCAATTGAAACAATGAGCTTCTCAACGGTGAGAGGCTCATTACTTCAACTAGTTCCTGTGCTTCTCCAATGAATCTCTTAGTTGTTGAGAAAGTTATCCAAAAACAGTATTTAAGGTGTATCCTATAAAACTTATGAGTAAACCAAAATATAAAGATAGCAACTATAGTTGCTATTTCCATTATGATTATATAATTTCAAGATCCCATTTTAGAAACTCGGTTGATAATATAAATAGAAATTTTGTTTTTACTTAAGCTAATCAAATATTTCACATTGGCAACATAATGACAAAATGCATGGTAAAAAGTGATTGTTATTATTTTACTTTAGTACTTTTCCGAAGAGGTTGATGTACATTTGTGTGGCCTTGTACTTGTGATCATGGTGGGAGTGATCATCATGGTAGGAGCACTCATTCTGTTCCAGAAAGGTAGTTGGGTCTTTGACATGTGAATTTGATACTGTTTGAACTCAGATTCACTCAAATATAACAGAAAACTCAATAGGTCGACGTTGATTTTGAAACTTGTAATTTGTAATCACTATTTCAGAAATTTGGCCTGGTGTGTTATGTACGAGGCAATGAATAAGCTAGATCAAGAGCATAAGTTGGGATAAAAGTTCTGAATAGGAGCAAATCCCCAGCTATGTCGGTGTTATTTGAGAAAAACCCATGGTATCTCATGTGCACATGAGATTGTCATAGAAGAGCAGGAGGATGGAATGCTTTTCACTAACGACCTCCACGTGTATTGGAGGGCTGTAAGGTTGGAAAGGCCTGGTACCAACCAGTGTGATCCTAATCACTTGGGGAAAGAGGATGCTAGACTCCTGACCATGGTTGAGAAGCTTAGGCGACAATCATAGAAGGAGAAAAGGTTTGTCACAGACCCTAGGTTCTCATTCCTTTACCATGAGCAAATAGCTTTAACTAGCCATTGGTGAGGCAGGCTGCGAGCACTGATTAATCTAAAACATAAATACTATAATACACTGCACCATGTGATCAACGTCCATTAAGCACCACTAAATGATGTCCCTCAAATGTGGCACATCGCCACTTCAACAGTCGTCCATATTGTTCCAATGACCTCCAACAATTCAATAGCAGCAAACCCCATATCATCTCTAGTTGCCCCAAATGACAAAAATCTCCCATCAATTGCTAGGCCCAGAATGTGATAGATATTGTGGAGAGTTAACAAGGAGGCAACATGTAGTATCTTAGATGCGAGAGACTACTATTATACACCAATGATGCATCGTCAATTAGACCTCGTCACAATGACAAAGTGGTAACATGTAATTGGCAATTTAGGATGTCTCGTTCCGATTAAAATAATTTTCACATGGATAATATATTGCTTATCAAATGTATATTGTAATAAGAAACAAATGCAAAAAATGTAGCATCAACATGTATAGGTTATTGCCCATCCATTCCAAACCTCAAACACAGTATAACTCCCAAAGCTCGGAATCAACTCATTCATAATAAGGTCTCTGAGCACGTGTTCCTACAGCTTCACCCTTCAGCCATGGTCTTACGCCTACTACCCTAGCTACTTGTCTTAACCACGTCAGAGGTCTGCTTCTTAGCCATTTCCTCGTCCATCTCCTCTTTCTCATGCATGTAATGATGAACAACATCTGCAGTAGCAACTCTACCACCTAACCCCTAAATGGCACCAGTCTAGAATTTGAACCGACGCCACCTAATGACCCCTAATAGGATGGTCGGAGTTTACCCCCCACTCATTGATCGAGAATAGGTGTGGCCTTTGGGAGTAGTATAGGAATAATGTGTAGCCAAAATGGACACAATTAACCCTTACTTGAGTCCAAAATGGACCCAAGTTGCACGATAACGTTATTTTCAATATTTTTTTTTTTTTAATTTTTTGGTCCAATAAAAGTCAATTTTTACTTGATTTCAGGAAGAATTGTGTTCCAAATTTGATTTATTCATTTTTTTTGTGCAAAAATTTCCCACAAATTGAAAAAATAAAATTTGAGAGGATGATGATTTAGAGAAACAAGATTGAGGGGTTAATTAAATAAGCGTAAGGAAGAAAGAAAAGAAAAGAAAAGAAAAAGTCTAAGGTCTAGTTTACTTTGAAAGTGTAGGTTTATAAATATTTGGTTTATGAAAAGTTTATGTAATAATTTAAGTAACAAAGGTTACAGTTGGTATTGTGTTTACTTTAATGGGTTAAAATAGTTCGATTGTCTTAAATTGTATGAAGGATTTACTTCAATGGTTTCATGTTTGGATTAAAGTAGTTTATATTAATAGATTACTTAAACACCCTCATATTTAAATATTGCAATAAAATAGTTGAGTTGAAATACATTAACTTTGACTTGTGGCACATGTGATTTTAACTTTTTGCAATTGAATTAAGCAAATTTATGCTTTGGCTCACACATCTTGTGCTTTAGCGAGAGACTATATATAAAAAATAGACTCTTTTTGCGCTTGAGCGCACATCTATTAAACTCTAGCGCGAAACTATTTGTTCTATATATTTTTAGATAGATGATATGCACGTTGCTGCACAATTACTTATGCTTCAGCACGTTTTGTTGTCGTTTGGTGGGAGAGAAAAGAGGACATAACTTTTTTTTGGACTTGGGCGCTAGTGGCAGATGCTGTAATTTTTACAGCAAATTAGATAGGATTATAAAAGATCAAGAAAGGTTTATTTTATCCATTATTTAAACTCCTACTCTCAAGAATTTTCCCAAAATTCTCTCAATCTTTTTTAGCACCGGGCTTGGATGTTTGGCCCAGCGTAGAAGCCACCTAATTAGCCCAAACACCCATTATCTATCATAGTAGTACTAGTAATACTTGCTTCAAACGATTTGCATGTAGCACTAAATGCTACCAAGACAAATAGTCTTCCTAAAACAGATTAACAAAATCAAACTTAAACCCTACCCAAAATTCCCCGCGTCTTTGAAACACTTCTCTTGCTGTTCGGACGGAAGCATGACTTCCGTTGAAGAACCCGATGTTGGGATTCGGTGCTACATTTCTCAACTCCCCGGCTTCCGTGGAATTCTGAAGCAGAGGTTTGTTTATACATGTTGCTCCCTTTACAGTGTAAAGTAAATGCATCTTAGCATGACATTTCATGTCTGCTTATTGTAGGGACTCGAGATGTTAACGAATATGGGTAGATTTAGTCTGGGTTATCCTTCCTTTGTTTTCATGCTGCAATGTGGGAGACTGAAATATAACTTGGAAATTTTTTCTCGACTGCAATTGGGTTTTTTGTGAGGGTTAGGTTTTGGAGAATGAGAAGTTTCAATTCCATAATTTCTGACAGCAGAGACATAAACTTTACTTGATACGATGGAGTTGTGAGACTGAATAAAGACATGAATGTGGTATATACTTGAATAAAGACAAACTTCAGCTTAAAGAAGATGATATATAGTCTCAGTGGTGATGTCTCTATGTTGCGGGCCTTTTCACTGTGTAAATCATTATGTTAAGACTTTTTTAGACAGTTAAGTAGCTAAGATATTTAGGCAGTTTAAGGTAGTTCAAATATTGTCAAAAAGAACGCTTGGTGCGTGTGTGATCCATAATTAATATGATTATCAGTGCTTAAAGGCGCTGTAACTCTGGATCATAGCTGTTGTCTGATCAGTCATCCAGTAACTGCTCAATGGCGGGACAACTGTAGATCAATAAATAAAGAAACCCTCTATATCCACATATATGATCAGAACTGTGTTGCATGTTTTCTTTATATGTTCCGATGGTGTTTCTTTGCCAGAATTTTATATGATTTGCTACAAGTAAAGAGTACAAACCTTTATGTTATTGGTTCTTTCTCAGATATTCGGATTTTATTGTAAATGAAGTAGATTTGGATGGTAACGTTGTTCATTTAACCTCGCTGGAGGTTCCACCAGAGGTATGCAGTTAGTATTTGCACCAAATTGGTCAATTTACTTTGACATGGAAGAGACTCATGGTTTGGTCTGATAGATTGCTGAGGAGAAGAAAGAAAAGATGGCTGATCTACTAGATAAAGATTATGCCCCTGAGGTTGAATCTTTTAGAGCCCTTGCTGGTGATTCTGATGTAGAGAAGTTGAAAAATTTTATAGATCAAATTGGTTCTGGCGTTAACAGCAATGATGAATGCCTCATTCTTTCTCCAAGCTCAGATAAGTCCCACAGGAAGGTAGTCCAAACAAATTCTACTCAGTCTCAGCTTTAGTATGTGTTAGATTTAACGTTTTATTCCTTTCTTTTTATGGAAACATGATTAATTTTCAGGCTGTTCATAACTTCTTCAAGGAGAGACTGAAATTCCTAGTCACTGACACAGTTGATGGACCAGATTCCTTATCAAAGTGTGTTCGTGTGCGGTTGAATTCAGGAAGTAATAATGAAAGGGGAAGAAATTCCAGGAAAAGAAAAGATCGAGGCGATAAATCTTATGATTGTAGAGGCTCAGATAGTTGGCCAGAACATATTGGGAAGTTTCTGAGGTGATGTGTCCATCCATTTTCTTTTACTTTTTTAATGCTAATTATATCTAATTTTTTACTGACTCCTCCCTTTTGGCTGGAGCTTTGCCTGCTCTTTATGCTGCTTAAAGTACTTCATACTTATCTCCACTGGGTCAATGCAGCCCTCCTTCATACTTATCTCCATTGGGTCAATGCAGCCCTCTAGTTACTGTCCTCAAAATACAGTATGGAATTATTTTGCTTGTTCTCTTGATGTTTGTCGTCGCATTGAGTGGATTACATTGTGGATTGGCGTTCAGCTTTGAGTGCACGCATCTTGCAAATGCTGGCCTGTATGATGAGCTTTACAGTGCTGCATAGTTTCATAATAATTACTTGATTTGCCACTGACATTTTTATTAAAGCTCATAATACCTCCTTGTTTGGTCAATCCTATGCTCATGGAGTTTAGTGTTGCAAAACAACTAATAGGATTCTTGTATCCATAGGTTTCATCTTTACAAGGAGAACAAGGATACACAGGAGGCCCTAGGGATCCTTGGTAAGATGCTTGGCATTCAGGTACTTGAAATACTCACTGAGGCTTCTTCAACTATATGAAATGCCATGCACTCTGTGGATCTGGAAATAGCTATATTCAATAGTTGCCTTTGATTGCACCCTTCATATCATTGATTAATGTTAAAGAAAAATCTTGTTTCCATGCCATCTATTCATTTCTTGAATTTATGCTTT
Source organism: Handroanthus guayacan (assembly GCA_014898755.1). Classification (NCBI taxonomy): domain Eukaryota; kingdom Viridiplantae; phylum Streptophyta; class Magnoliopsida; order Lamiales; family Bignoniaceae; genus Handroanthus; species Handroanthus guayacan. The sequence continues at coordinate 322,182 of JACFYI010000737.1, forward strand.
CAAGACAGTGTTTTAATCTTGTTCTTTTATTATTGGCTCATAAGCTGTTTCCTGTGATTTAAGCTTGAAATTTAGTCTTTCAAAATTTTCATTTGGCAGCCCAGGTCTTTTGGGTTTGCTGGAACGAAAGATAAACGCTCCGTATCCACTCAAAGGGTAATTTCAATTCTTCTCGTGCTCCATATAAGTTCTTAAAAGCTTGTCAGTCCTAATCGAGTTCGGTTTTAACTGAATTTCTAGATACTGGCTTTTGTGGCAGCAAGTATCTCTTTCATGTTGTCATTAATATATGTATCGATTTTTATTTCATTTTTTGGTAAGATGATCTGTAATAATTGAAATCAGGAGGTGAATCTGTCTTCATTGTTAAATTTGTGATTTTCTTCCAATCTTCCAAAAGAAAGTCCTGGGGAAAATGTTAACCTTAGTCTTTAGAAGCTTTTCTTAAGAAAAAAACCCTTAGCCTTTAGAAGGATGGAACATAATGATTGCACCTATGCATCATTGTTGCTTATAGAGTCATTTGAAGTTGGTTATTTGACCATTGTTTAGAGTGAATTGCGCCCAAAGGAATTATCACTTTCTTTTCTTAGATAACTTCAGGTTTTTATTTTCATAGAACTATAGCTGCACCCTGTTAGTAAGAAAATATCAAAGGGTGTTTTTGTCTATGGGACATGTGTCTATGTTAAATATATTTCACCTTTCATTGAGTGGTGGACTTGGTGATTTGCTCTTTATCTCATCTTACAATTCTTATCGTTTTGTTCATTTATTTTGCATTTAGGTTACAGTTTTTAAGCAGAGGGCAAGTAGATTAATGTCCCTTAATGAGAGATTAATTGGCATCAAAGTTGGGAACTTCTGGTAAGACCATGACCAAACAATTTTTATGTACATGCGTATTGTGATTTTTTGCAACATTCTCTGACTGAATTGTATTGCTTTGCAGCCATGTTAACGACGGACTTGTTCTTGGGCAGCTCCAGGGAAATCGATTCACAATTACATTAAGGTGTTGTCATGTTGCGAGACTGCCAGTGTCAAAGCACTGAATTTCTGTATGCTACACATTTATGCATATTGAATCAACAATCGGAATTTTCCATATTTGCAGAAGCATTAGTGCTGAGAGTGAAGATATTATTAGAGCATCCGCCACTGCCTTGGGGAAGAATGGATTTATCAACTATTTTGGTTTGCAGGTTGTTTTATGACCTATTTTCCTTCTCCTGCTCTAATTTACCTCTGTCTTTTTTGTTGGTCATACCCATATATGCATTATGAGAGTTTTTGATAGCGTCTGGGTATTTGCACTCCTCATCAGATTCACTGGGATAACTGATTTAACTTGGATATAAACAAATGAATAGCAACATAGGTGATGAAGAAAACCAACTCTTTATCTAAATTGACCAAAAAACAGGATTATAATAATTAGCAGATTTTGATATTGAACAAAAGGAGGAAAATTTGGCTATGTTTGTGCATCATTGAAGCTGACTTCTTGTTTGCCAATTCTGAAGCCATTCATCAGTATAATCTGGAGAAAGGAGCAAACTTGCTAGAGGATTTCGTGCTTATAAAATAGTGGGTCTTCTTCTTAGCATACAGCACACCACTGGAGAGATTTTGAGAGGCTTCAAGTTGGAGAGTGGGGAATCATTTAAGAGAATACGCAATCTTGTTATAGAAATTTGGTAAATTGTGTGACTGTTCTTTTATGGTGTTAGATTAATTAGAGAATACTTTCTCAGTCTCTCTAATGTGAACTCTATGTTATTTTCATTATAGTAGAATCAGTCTATCTCCCTCTGGACATAGGCTTGCTGTTGGCCCAACTGCATTAATTCTGTGAGGCTTTACTACTACTACTACTACTACTATTACTATTACTATCTAAACAAGTGTTCCTTTGATCTGGGTGCCAGCCTAAGAAAGGTTAAATTAATTATTATTTTTATTATTACTATTTTTGTTGTTGTTATTGTTATTTATCTTTTTTTCTCTCATTTGTGTGTTATCATTTCATTCATTTCTTCTATAGTTCTATTTAAACAAGTGTTCCTTTGATCCGGTTTCCAGCCTAAGAAAGGTAAAATGGTGTTGAGTAGGCCTGTTCTAGGACAATCCTATTTGTAGAAAACTGTTAAGAAAAATATCGACCTTTTCAGACACCTCCTGCATTCATCTTTAGTGAAATAGTGTCTTCCTGTGGCTTGACATGAATGAAGATGCTATGATTTTCGGATAAGTATTGTAAGGTTGCTATTTCTTGGACTATTTGGAGAATGCTAGTGCTATTGAGAACTATTTCATTAATGCAGATGGGTTTTGGCCTCTGGGACTAGTTCCTCTGTTTCTAGGGCTTAGGCCATTTCCCTAATGGTCAAACCTTGTGGATGTGCAACATGAATGGGGAGATTGCTTCTGATCACCACTACTTTATTTAATTGTTAAACGGAGAATACCCTTTTCTTTTCTCTCGTATGTCTTCCTTTCCTCATTAAGTTACTTTTCCCACTAGTTGCTCTAAAGTAGCCCAAATGGTAATGTATCCTTGGGCAAAAGAAAATCACTTCAGCTTAGCCAAATCGAGCATACATATTAGACGTTAACTAGTTATTTGTTGCGAATAATTTCATTTAATTTTGATATAATAACATAACTGGAACATTTTCTTAGAGTATGCATGAGTAAAATTGATTCATATAGGTGTTGATTGACATGTAATTAATAATAACTGTATCTGAAATTGTAGATTATTTATCCCATGTCGACCTGTCCATTATTTTATGGTTTTGCCATTTTTATGGTACCCAATGAAAATTTTTGGAAGCAATCTTGGATATCCATTACTTAACTGTGAGGTGAAGAGAGGATAGCCCTGTTTTTTGATGCTTATGATAGTTTGACATGGTTAAAGATAGCAACATTTGTGTTGCTGAAACTCTTTCAATTTCAAATTAGTATCTGCTTTTATCTCTACCTTGCTATTGACCTTTCATTAAGCAATGATGTTTATTCTCGTGGAATCAGAAAAACCATTTTGTTTCAAATTTGATCATTAACTAGTTTATGATTCGTGATGCTATCAGCGGTTTGGAAGCAGTTCTATACCAACTCATCTAATTGGAGCTGCATTACTGCGCGGAGAATGGAAAGCTGCTGTGAGCATGATTCTTGACCCAAGGGAAGGAGATATCCTTTCCCTTTCCGTTCACATGTTTAGATACTTTTGAACAATAACGGCCTTGTTAAATTGCTGGACTGTATATAGACATATATACACATAGTTTTTTCTTGACTAAGATGTTTGAATACAAAAGGATGTCACAAGGAAGATAAGGGAATATTATAAGGAGACCGGAGACATTGGGGGAACTCTAAGACAATTACCACGCCATCTGGTTGCAGAACGTGCCATTGTAAGTCCCATATTGTGCGTTCCTCCTCCTCCATCTCCTCCATGTTATGGCAGTCTGTTGTGCAACTACTTGTTGATATTTAAATGCTACCTTTGAGCTTATATTGACACTGTTGAGAAGTGGGGGGGAAAAAAGCTTAAAGTGATTTTGTTTTTTCTTGATTATTTGCTCCTTGCTCTCCCTCCCTCCCTCCCTCCCTCCCTCCCTCTCCCGCTCTACAGTCCCTTGTGTTTCAACCCCAGCCCTGAGACGATGATAACCAAAAACCTGAAAGGCTAATCTAGATTCTCCATGTGCTCCAATATTAACAATGGTATATGCATCTATACCTCAAATCATTTTGATATTAATAAATTAATATACTCCATCAACCATATAAACTTTGTAATTCATGAAAAATTCACTCTACATAAAATAATAATAAATCTTCAATGACTTGAATTCCGCAAAACATAAACAAAGTTAAAATGTCAAAATCAATTGTTAAGAGCAAAAAAGCATCATATAAAACAAGTCTTATTAAGTAACTAGGCTCAGGCTCCTTCTATAGACATTTCGATACTCCATAGAAGGTGATGTCTTTGAACCAGAGGCAGTTTGACTATTCTTCATCACCCTAGGAGGAAAACTGTGGAAAATCATAATTCTAAATAGGTAAAACCATAAACAAGACATAGATGGAAGCAACAATTTAAGCTGTGTCATCGAATTAACTTGCACTCTTTTATTTTTACTAAAGTTTTCACTGATCATTTTCACTTGATTTGATGCATTACTAATATATCTTTAATGTATAGCATCATGACATTTATTTTTTGTGGATGCAGCTGAATTGTTTCCACAAATGTCCTGGAAATTATTTACAAGCTCTGTTGGCTATACCTAGGACGTTGAGGATGATGTAAGATTCATTCTATGCTTGACTTTATTTCGTATTTATGTGCATCTGCTTTTTGTCACTAGTCATGGTTTTTGGTTTCGTAGTTAGTGTGCTTAAAGGGTACTTAGATGCTTGCTAACTAGCATCAGGGTGGACGTGGCATGGTAGAACCCATTCCTTTGAAGAATTGAACGCTTCACCGAATCTTGGCTTGCACAACACTGAAATCTGGCCCAACAGCATCGATCATGTTCTACACTAGATTCTTTTGCCCTTTTGGCTCATTTTTGGTGATTGGGATGCATAACTAAATTCAACATGAAACTATTGATCCAGGAAAATTAAGAAATTGAAACGACATCAATGAGCTGCCATTTTCATAAAGCCATTGGTTTCTCCTTTAGTATAATATTTAGATTCAAATGTTTGTCAATCAAATTAATGTTGAATACAAACTGATGCTTTGATGATGTGGATGCATTTATGTGCTTATCTTTGTATATAGATTTTGTTTTGATGAATGGTTGTGAGAAGACTGAAAGATTTGTACTGACACAAGCATTTGTTTGAATTTTTACCATTTGAAATATAAATAAAGATCTCACTCTTTCACATTTATATTAAGTAATAATGCGTTTTCAAATTTCAGGTATGTGCACAGTTATCAGAGCTATTTGTGGAACCATGCAGCAAGTATGAGAGTACAAAAATACGGTATGTAGCCTTTTTAGAGTTTTTTCTTGTTTCTTCTGGCCCAAAATCATATAAGCTTTTCTGTTTTTTTTCAGCCAAATTGGGGTCATTAAAGTTTATGTGATAATATTTTAAATACTGACTATTAAAAAAACTTTGATCACTAGCTCTTATTTGATTACTTCTAGATGCAATAATATATATATATCTGTGAACTCTGTAATATAGCTGCAGGAGGAACTGTTCTAACGGAGGACTGTATGACTTTTTATGCATGCATATATGCATGTGTTACTACAAAATAATGAAATACGGTATAAATCAGCATAAGAAGGTTCCTACCAATGCGTGGGCTTGGGGAAGGGAATTAGCATATACTGTCTCCCCTGTTTGCATGACAGTGTGTTTCTGGATTTGAACTTGTGGCCTTGAGGTCTCAGTGGAGAAACCTTTTATATTACTCCTACACTCAGCCACTGGCAGAAAAGTAGTATGTATTTATACATCTCTAGATGTATCAATATATTTTGCTTTGACAAGACATTTTATGTTCCACCACATTTAAGAAAATCGTTTTAGCACATCTGTTTCCATGCTCTTGCTATTTTGCCTGTTTGGCAAGATGGTGAAAAAATATTGTATATGAAGGGTTTTAAAATCTAATAATTGCAAATTACAAGCAATTCAGGGCTTCTGTATGGGTGTTGTGTTTTCCTAGCCCACCTTTCTTTGACTAAAATTTCAACTAGGAAATAATAATAGATTCAGTATTGATTTGCAGATGTTTGAATCAATGTTAACTGAGCATATTTGATCCATTTAACTCCAAAAAGGTTGAACTGTGATGTCATAAATAATTGTTTGTTGTGATGAGGCTAAGTTTGGAGATGATGGCTTCAGAAGAAAGGTGAGAACTTGTTAGTAGTGAATGTAGCAAAAAGTTTTGGTAGCGAACTGCATACGTGATGGCTCCACATTTATTTCAGGAAATTTTAGGAAAGCTCAGATGGTTACTTGTTAAAAAACCATAGTAAAATAACGTGTTCTCTCTGGATTTCTTTAGAAAGACAGAGGTACATGCTTTGCTCGTGAACAAAATTGTGTTTGTACACATTTTTCTTGTTTAAAGCACATGAATCCTTTCAAACAAACAACCTTATAGAAGTTCACGTTTTAACATTTCTCTTGCAATCAATTATCTTTCAGTTTCTGAATGTTACTACTTGCCTGAGAGGCATTATCACCTGAAATTTGACTTAGTTCATCTATGCCATAAAATAATAATGTAGGGTTTAACCAGGTTGTATTGGGTGATTTGGTATACTGCAAAGAACAAGAGATGGAGACTGAAATGCCATCCTCTCATTTGGAGTGTGAAGATGGCAGTGGCAATGACACACAAGTTGATTGCCATTCCAATGACATACCTATTACTGACATTTCTGAAGACAGACCTACGTTGGTGAAGGTAATATTCTCCTAAATTTAAACCATCTTTTCAATGAGATTTCACATAAAACTTTGTGACAAAGCTTCCAGTAGATTTCTCTGGTGAAATCTCATTTGTTTAATTATTTTATTAATCCTTTTAGTATCGGTGGTGCCTTGTTGCAATCTCTCAGACTTTAAATTCAGCTTTAGGTGAATCAATAATTAGGTTTGGACTTCAAATATAGTATAGGAAAATGGAGGGATGGTGTGTAGAAAGTGAATTTTGTAACAGGAAGCAGATATAATTTGCTTTGTTCTCAAGTCATAGACTGTCAGTACGTACCAACTAAAAGTACTAAACAAACCTAGAAGGCAAGACAATTTGCAGCTTCCATTTGTTTAACCATCCAACTCATTATCATTTCTTATAACTGCATCATCTGCTGTGCCCCAAGTAAAAGATAATGCCTCTTGGGGTCTTTGAACAACAAACGATTATTGAAGTAAAGGTTTATTTATCTCTATAGTCAATCATAGTCCAACGCAGTACTTGAAGCTAAAATTGGATTTAGAAAGGAAAAGAGTACCAGACTTTGGCCATTCCTGACTAAGTCTTTTCTCTGGCAGAAAATAAGAATTATCATGGAGTTTATTTTGTCCAATAGCTAGTCTTATGTAGTATTTTGCAAAGTTCTGAGTTTTGTACTGAATTTTGGTGGACACATAAAAATTATCACAGAGTTCACTATGACCGATAGCTAGTCTTCGGTTGTGTTTTGCAAAGTTTTAAGTTTTATGCCTATCTAATCTTAGTTCTATACTTCATATTCTGGAAATAAAATCATATCTGTCTACTCCAACTCTGGCCTTAAGTAGGAAAGTAGGGAAATCCTAGTTTGGCAAATTGAAATCTTAAATAAAATCCTGATTTTTGAATGATGAAATACATTCTTTCAGTACTTTGAGGTTAATCACAATTTTGAAAACCCTTTTTTCTGCTTGGTTCTGTGTTCCCTTTCATCACAGAGAATCTCTGCTAATTCCTACTCATCGACAGGTAATAAGTGAGGAGGATATAGTTGCTGAAAAATACACGGTTGATGATATTGTCCTTCCATTACCTGGGTAATATTTAGCTGGCAGCTATACATCTTTGATGCTTCTTTTCTCAATCCCATACACATTCCCCTTCTTAAAGGGTGCAGTATCTAGCTGTCTTTAGCTTCTTCAACACAACTTTTGTGGCAGGTCGAGGATAATATATCCATTGAATGATATTGGGCAAGTCTACCATGACCTGGCAAAAAAGGTGAATTTTTTAACTATTGATCCGACTAATTTCTATATTGGTCTTCTACATGGATGCCCTGTTTGTATATGGGCATACCTAATATGAGATGATAAAAATATGACAAACCTTTGGGTTCTTGCCTATTTCCAATTTGCACTCTATGGTACTTGTAAGAATTCTGTTATAGTCCATATGAAACTGCTCTAGGACTGCATGAAATATCAAAGAATAATAAATTATTTTGAGAAAAGAATTGGAGTTTATGTAAGAAATCAAATCTAGATGTTACACACTCAGAGAATAACAACTGAATAGATTATGGTAAAAACAATAGGAGTTTAGACTCTTTATTTCTGGGAAACATTCTTGAAGCCAAGGCACGTTCATGTAAAACAAATTGAGTTAAAGTTTTGAAATTTATTTATGCTAGTTCCCAATATAAAGCTATAAAACGACTCTCCAAAACCAAACAAGGTAAAGATCCTTTATATCAAGTACCTTCTATTATGTACCACAATTGCCAAGTCAGCTAAGTATTAAGAAAATGTTTTGGTGAAGAGTATTGTCATACTCTCAAGAAAGTAGGTACTCTTCTTCTAATCAACCACCACTCATAAATCATATATTATGGAAGTATATATGCGCTACAGCAGAATATCATGGATGTAAGAATCATGGGTAAAACAGTGTGCATGAGACAAGTTAATGAAAAAGTCAGTTTATCATCAACCCCTGGTAGGAGGAATGCAACCGTCAATCCTTGTGCCAAGGTGAATGAGACAAATTGGTTGACCAGGGATTAAGCGTGCATGGATGAAAGATGAAACGTTCAAACCAAGCATATGCATATAAGACAGAACAGAAGCTGTATATTTAACAACCTAAGTAAAGCATTATCATTAAAATCAGAGTAACAGATATTGTGGAAGCTTTACTTGTTTTATATCTAAAATATATTTATCTCGTCTCATAATTTCATGTAGTGCTTATAATAGCTGTGAAACCTCCATGCATTTGCTTGTGGTTTGCTCGTAGTTGTATGCTGTTCAAATTCAACTGTTATCTCGTGCTCTCTCTCTGTTTTCTGTTAACTAGTCACGAATTTAAACGTGTTTACTTTTCAGGATGATATCAGCTTGACTGAGAGTGTGCATAATTCCAAGTGAGTTGTTGATCCCTAAAGTGCTGAATTTCATTAAAATCATGCTTTTAGAAAGAGCACGGGGGTGAAGGGGTAAGGTTTTAACCCACCTGACTGAGGAGATATTGGGGAGAGAGGGAGGCTTCTGAGAAACGGGACATTGATGCACTGATCTGTTGGACATTATGAAGTGGCACAACTGTAAATCAACTTTGCTAACTATATAGGGAGAAGAAAGGATTTTGATGTACTTTCAAACTGATACCAAATAATTTTGATTTCGGCATTATATTTGTTTATTTTATCTTCCTGCGCCTCCTCAAAGATCTGCAGGATTATTATTCTTTAAGTCAAAGAATGGTTATTTTTGCCAATTCCTTTTAGTGCTTCTAACAACCTGTAAAACTTCAAATTGAATCCTTCATCTGCTCTATACTTACCTGATTTCAGAATCCTTCTCTAATGGATAGTTCACTCCACAGTTCCCTTCTGTGGCCCCTACCAATTGTGCTTGCTTTTATTTTGTCGTGAAATTGTTGGTGCCATTGCAAGCATGTTCTCCTCTGTTGACAATGGCTGCTGCTTGTAGGGAATTTTCATTAACCAACATGACTGGAGCATATAGGCGGGTGTTTCAAAAGCCCAAGGACTTTGAGTGGTATATGCTTGGCTCTTTTACATTTTCTCCCACAATTTGCTTTATTGACTGTTAACCATCTTGAATTGTGGAACTTTATTTTACTTTACAGGGAATTGATCAACTACACAGATATAAATAAACCACTGGCAGAGACAGATTGGGACATCATTGTGAAGTCAAATGGAGCTACTTTTGTTAGAGACTCGAATGAGAAGGAGCAAAGCAATTATAAGTTGAAGGCAGGTGAATTCGACAATGATACGGAGGTGTCAGCAGGTACTGGGGAAACAAAAAGTGATATAGAAGAAAATATACAGATCGATGAATCTCTTGGAGCCTCTACGACGCAGGAAAGCCAAATGGCTCTCAAGTTGAGCTTTACACTCCCAGCTTCTTCTTACGCAACTATGGCCATAAGGGAGCTGCTGAAGACATCAACCTCTGTATGCTTCTAACACTCAACTCGTCTCTGTATTAAGATCTTTTTGCATTAATTAAAATGCTGTCTATGCTATGCATCTTATAAAGTAGGTGACACCACACTGTTCAGAAACTCAGAATATCTGATTTCTTGATGGCATTTTCATGGTTATTATTTATAAAATATCTGCGAAAAAAAATGGAAAACAAAATTATGCATATAGTTTTACCTTACTTGAGGCAATCTATGTGTATCTATGCCCATACCTATACGGGAAGGTAGCAGCCTTTCTTGACTTTAGATTTGCTTGAAACCCCTATGATCAGAGTCAATTACCTCAGTTATCTCTACTACCTCTCCCATCCTGGTGAAATCTATCGACGTCTTCTAAATGCTGGCCTGAGCACTCCTGCCCCAACTAATTTCATAAGGCTAGCCATAAAAAGCGTGAGGGAAGGCTCTAGGCTAAGGGCAGTAAACCACCCATCAAAGAGTGAAAATACCGGCCGGCTAATAGACAGAATCAACTAGTTTAGTTCTGATCTGATTAGGCTCATAATAGGGGATACCCTAACCCGGGGAACCTGGGCCTGCAGTCCGATACATTTCCATTATGTTACCTAGTCAAACCTGCCACCTCATGTGCCAAAGTCAAACAGTTCTTCCTTCTCCGCTCCCACTTTTTCTACATATGCTTAGTTTATTTTAGAAGGCCTCTCCCGAACTGTTTGATAGCATTTTCAATTTTTTTAGATTATTTTATCTGAGTTTAATTTTAGAACCATGCTTTACTGTAAAGCAACTAACTTCAGTACTCAAGGGCCTGCTGGGAAGATGACTTACCAGTTACCACTTCTTTTTCTGTGCAGGTTGCCTTCCACAAGGCATTAAACTAAGAAGCATTGCCTTAGGACGTTGGTAAAAGATTCATTCTTTTCTGGATGAAAGTTTCCAGATATACCACACTGGGCCAAATGTAAGGTGATCATTTAATACTTTCATGTCGTATATGCATACTGGTATGGTCTGGTCGAATGTTTCATTCTAGTTTCTCTTCAGGTTAGCAAGAAGTTAGTCATCACAATGAACCATTTGGAATCCTGTTTAATTACCCATTATATGCATCTGAAGCAAGTTTCATGGAAGATGTCACCATGTACGACCATATGTTCCTGCCCGTGGGATGCAATACAGACTGGAAATGTGGAAGATAGTAAATCAGGTTAATTCGTCATGATATGAGAACGATTTTATCTTGTTCAACTGTGCTCTTGTATTTGCTTCTAATTTCATATTTATTATCTTCAACTTTGCTTATGTAGTTGCTTCTCGATTTAGGATTCATTATGTATCCATCTCGTGAATTTCTGAAACTATGTAAATTGGAAGTGGAAACTTACATTTTCCCATGGGTTGAAGGGACTATTGTTTATTTTATTGTACTAAAATACGAGTTCATAACCTCATAACTTTCTACCGATTCATGTTTTATATAATGATACCTTAATAATGGTATTGGAGCTAACCAGATTCGCCTTTGGATTTGGTTTGATCGAATTGTATTATTATGATTTTATATACAAAAAAAATAATGATTTCATAATTTATGAGAACATAATAAAATTAGAATGGTTAAAAATTGGTCAAACTGGGATGTGGTTTGATGTCAAGTACTGTATGTGGGTTTGTGAATGGATGAAAAATGGCGTGTGGATGTTCGTCAAAATTGAGTATTTTGTATTCTATTACTTGAATTGTAGGAAATAATTTGTAGTGATGGTGATAATGCTGGTTTTTTTTCATTTTTTCCCTTTCTTTTTCTTTTTTTAATTTTTTGAGCAGATTGATTAAGTAGAATCTTTATCAAAGTATAATGTTGTATTTTCTGTACTAAGTCGCTAAGACGACAGTTTTTATTAAATGCAGGACGCCTTGAATATTTTTGCCTCACACTACGTGTAACTCCCGCCCCCCATCTCTAATCTCAATACTCATATTTCATTTTCTTTCAATGAAAGCCCGACAAGACGTCTGTTCAACATTAAATTTTCATAAAAAAAATTCAGTACAATTTTATATTTATTATGTGTTATATAGACAATTATTGGAACAACTGGGGGAATATAAGTTTTTTTGACCCCATTAAATGAAGTTTGCTTAATAAGATGATTTATTGATCGTAAGGTTAAATTTGCTAATGGTCGTGTTAAGAATCATAATTTTACAGACGTGATTATTTGAAATGTTGTTTTCTTGGTGAGGAACTTATGATGAGATACGTGATTCGATTTTGCAATCCATGTGATGTATTAAAGTTATGCATTATCATGATTGGTTAATATGGGATGGATGAACTCAACTAAATTTATAGTTATTTGAAGATTTACAAGAAAAGCGTACATTCATATATACTTAAAAAAAATCATAAAATTGGGCAACTGTCACTAATAGTTTCTAAAGTTTTCATTTTTTTTCATTGTAGTATTTCATATTTTATTTTTAACTTTAGGGTCCCTAAACAAATATATTTGTACCATTTTGGTCATTTGATTAACTTTCCAGGCCTTTTTTGCTGGAAAAAGAACTTACGTTAGCATAACCCAACGAAAAAATTGTCATTTAAATAAGGAATAAATAATAGATAAAATATTTAAATAAGAGACCCTAAAAATCACCAATTTCCTTTGCAATCTTGGAAGTATCAACTTTACAAATAACGTTTCTATTTGTTAATATTTGTCATATTTCTTGTTTAAAATAACAATTCATGTGCCCATTTTAAACGGCGAGTAATGTCGACGTGAGTCTTTTTTCAACAAAAATTAACTAGAAAGTCGACCAAAGAACCAAAGTGATACAAATTTATTAGTTTAAGAATCCTAATATCAAATATAAAAGATGAGGGACTAAACTGAGAAAAAATAGAAATATGAGGGACCATTAGTGACATTCATCCCATATAATTTATACACGCACAACTTTTGGGATCAAGTTTACTTACTACAACTCAAGAGTACTCAATATATTTTTATTCAAATTATCCTAATTTAGTGCACATAAAAATTAAACAAAAAAATTATAGAACTATATGAATATTATAACATTATACGACCAACCATGGTAGAGAAATGTTAGTTACCAAAATATTGTTTATATTGATTTGTGATGCAAAAACGCTATAAATACGAAAATATATCAAACAAAATAATTCTTTCCAATTTTTAAAATAACTCTACGTAGTAATGTACTACAAAGTAAGAAGTAAGGAAGATGCATATTTTTCATTTGCAAAATAATCCTAGTGTTAATCACAATAAGTAGTTATACTATTGAAAAATTATGACGTTCTTGGCTATAGTCAAATAAAATAATCTCCACATCATAAATAAATGGCTATAAAAATAACTTAACATAAAATTGGGAATTACTATATCCAAAATTACGATAATCGCTTGAATTTATGAAAATTGACAATTCAATCTAAATAATAAATATTATTATTAACAAAAAAATTCCATTATAAATGATTATCAATTTAAAGATTTATTATATAAAAAAATCAAGATATAATTTATGCAAATATTATAAAGGAATAATAAAAATATTTAGAAAATCATAAATGTTAATAAATGTATCTCAGTAAATTAATAATTTCCATAACATGGTCAAATAGATAGTAAAAATTACTTTTAACTCTTAAATGACATATATAAATATATGTGTATGTGTATTGTTAAATAACGCAATAATACTTATAGAGTTTTTTAGGAGAAGCAAAGTCGATTAGAACTTGACTCAATTTTCACCAAATCAGGTTAAGATTGAGCATTACAGGTATACATTAGGTTGGACTGAGTTAGGATTGATAAAATTTGTATTATACCCCTAACTCAATCTAACATGCAAAATTGCCACCTATGTTTCAATTTGTTTCTTTCCCTTCATTCTTCATCTTCTCAGAATTTGAAGTCACTGGAATACCACATGCACACTTCAAACCATAAAAGTCACATTAGCAAAAATCCAAATTTCACTTTTAGAATGAAAAACATGAAATATATAAAGGGTGAATTACAAAAACCACCCTTGAGGTTTGGTGTAATTACAAGAATCAACCATGAGGTTTGGTAAATTACAAAAATCACCCCAAACAAAGCAATACCATTGGGATTTAATAGACATTGACGATGTTACCGTGTGTACAAAAGATAAATTCCAGCATTACTTTTGAAATTTACTCTTTGTCTATACGGTAACATCATTAACTTTCTCTAAATCTTAAAAATATAGCTTCATCAAGGGTAGTTTTTGTAATTTGCCAAACCTCAGTGGTGGTTCTTGTAATTATACCAAACCTCAATGGTGGTTTTTGTAATTCACCCTATAAAGGAATATAAAATATTCCCAAAAATCAACATAAATATTCAAATGTGGCGTGCTTGCCATCTAACTATGTTTGAGGCACAATAACATTTACGCCAAGACGTAATTATATTTTCATAAGAAATTTAAATAGTGTGGAATCTCAACAAACCTTGAGACCACCAACATGCAACCTTTGGTCCTATTAACTTATCCGAGGTATGCAGCAACTCTATAAGCTGGTGCTGCAACACAAAAATTGGGATCTGGGAAAAAAATCATTAACAATTGCGCGGCAGCGTGACTTTATTGAGTTGGAGCTTGCTTGCTTTAGAATCCCTAATGTATGGGTATTTTGGTAAGTTGATTCACTAACCATTCTTACCAACTAATTGAAGTAAACAGTTACCCAAAATTAAGTTATGTATAAATCGGGTTAAATGCAATTTACCCCCCTGTATTCACTCTAATTGGCACAGAACCCCCTGAATTTTTTTAACTAGCATAAAACCCCCTGTATTCTTGAAAATATAGCAAAAAAGGGGCTGCCTCCA
>JACFYI010000737.1:342589-380988 GCA_014898755.1 Handroanthus guayacan
ATGAATGATGTTTAATGCCTGTGTCTAGAATTACTATAGTACCAATGTCTATGTCATGATTTTCTCATCCTTAAAATTATAATATGTTTGCCGTTGTCCTTTAAATGAAGTGGCACCGTCTCTACCTTTTCATAGTAAAGGTGTAAAGTCCAAATCCCACTAACAATGTGGCTCTGTTCTACCGTATGGTAATCGTTGTCTACTGAATAGTAGTTTGGATTATTTGAATTGCATCTAGTCGTATATATTTGATCTTTAAAATGTATTCATATTGATATTAATGTATAATTGAAAGTCACCGTTTTTTTTTTCTAAAAAAAAAATATGATTTGTTTGACGTTCACTCATAAAAAAGAATTTAATCCCGATAGAATTTGGCGGAAATTATTTGATTGTATGAAGGGTAAAATGGTTAACTAATAGACACTTCTTCAGCATAATGAGTCCATATTTTTTTATTTTGGTCCGTAAAATTAAAGAAGAAATAAATATTTTACTAATTTCAAATCCATTTTAAGCAAATCAATATTTATTTTCTTTTTTTTTTTTTTCAATTCCTTCTTCTCCTTTGCTGGTCGATGTGAGAAATAAATTCACATCTGCCCTTAATTTGTACTAAAGGAATCAAAGAATTATATAATATACCATACAAGATGTTTTATCTCTCGTTTATGATACTTTCGGAAACTAAATGTAAAATAATTTAATTAATTACAAATATTAATACTCTAATTGTTCAAATAGAATTGGCCATTTCACAAATTATTTGATATTTTGAGCAATTTATCTTATTAATTCTTTAATAATCTTGAAATTATAAAACATTCAAATATAGATATTTTTAATTAGTTATTTAATATTACCTAATTAATTTTGATAAAATATGAGGTAAGTCAAGGAATTTAATATTTTATCTTTCTTCTTGTTTCTTCTATAATGTGATCACAAGATTAAAGCTACCATGTGTGCCATTTCAACATGCATTTCAAAATAAGAAATTTTTCATAAATCAAAGCCAATTACTCTAGGAAAAACTACATGTAACAAGGTAAAGTGTATACATATATATATATATATATTACAAAAAAACAAATTAAATATTAGGACAATAAAGTTAGAAATAGGGGATCGAAGAAGTGAGTAACAAGTAGAATATTATGTTAAAAGAATTCTCTAAAACGTTTCCTTAACGAATTCTATTCGATACTAAAGACCTAAAATTTTCACGATGCTCCTTTAGTGAAAGATATAAAAATCTTAAGAATTTTCGGCAGATTTTATTCAATCACGTAAATTTGTATGAGTTTGTTTTCCATAATTTGCTAAGTACTATTTTCATTGTTAAATTTTATTGGTATAATCTATGAATTCTGAAAGATCAAATTTCGGACATTAATTATTTTCAATGTGCAAATCCCAACACAAGTACATATAAATTATGTAGTTTGATCTAATTTGTGGGAAAGTGTGTGGAAGAGTGCGATGAGCCAATTAAAATTGGAGAATAATCTAAAGTATAAATGTCTTTTTAGGGAGAAAAAATAAAAATCAATGCATTTTCCATTTTTTTTAAATGTCCATCTTTCACCTCACGCGGAACACTATTTGAGTTCAATGCAAGTGGCTCAAGTCATTCACATGTGATTTACGTGGAACATTAATCTACATTATTCAGCCTTTGAACTTGAAATTTCATAGCAACCATATCTATTCTCTATTGGGTCTAAAACCCCATGTACTAAAACTATGTGACGAATAAACATTCAAAAAGGATGAGATAATATCCTATGTTTTCCAAGGTGGTTGGTGTTATTGTAGTGCCCAATGAGCTAATTTAGATTGTCGTTAATTAATTTTGAACATGAAATTGTGTTCGATTCTTATTAAGCCATCTAAAATTTTTGGCTCGTGGGAAAAGTTGTTTGCATCACAGTGCATGCCCTTACATTACAGATGGCTATAGGATTTGTTGAGGAAGATAATCATGAAATAAATCTCTATTGTCTTAGTCCTAACTCTTTCAAGTCATTGTTAAATACTTTCATTTAATTTTACAACTCCGATTTTATTAAAAATAACAACAACAACAACAACAACAACAACTAGCATTACATAACTTTCGATCCACCATTCATATCTCATAAATATTTGTATATACAAAGGTCAAAGAATTTATATAAGAAAACATAAAAATACACATAATGAAATTACCATACCTCTCAATAACGGGCCATGAAATACAATGCAACATACCAAATTGAAGACTTACTAATTAGCCTAACACGCTGAAAAAAATAAAAAAGAAAATTGCACTTTTGATTCAATGACTTGCATCATTTTGTACTTTTGGTCTCCGAACTCAACAATTATAAGACAAATTTTACAATTTTTCAGCACTTTTCATCCGCTTCCCATAAATATTTACATGCAATTCGCATTGTATCTCAAAAAAGACAATAACTTTCTATTTTTTGGATAATAAAAAATATAACTAGGATCAAAAACATACAAAAAATACCACACTTTGACACAGCTGAAAGAATGAACATCATGAGCCAACATGCCAAACTCATTACATCACAAACAATAGATCAATGTTAGTTTATGATTAAAAAAAATGTTTGTTTATGATTTATCCATCAATGTTAGTTTATGTTATGACTTATCCATATAAAAAAAAATAAAAAATAAAAAATTGTTAGTTCATGATTTTCTACACGCGGAAGATGTTTCCAAATATAGGTCTTATTTTGGAAAGAGAAAATATTTGAGAAATCTTCAAAATGCACAAATAATCACCATTCGATTAAACCATATTCAGAGAACATATTCAATCATTACGTCTTCTTATATCTACCACATACATTTACTCACCCCAATCCCACAATTCTAAACCCACTCCAAGACTGTTTAACTTCTCGAAAATATTAACATAAAGATATCCGAATGTTACCTTTGTCTTCCATTTTTCTTATTTATTTGAGAAAGCCTACCAAGCTCAAATGGGAAAGTATTCAACCGCACTTGGGATCCATATTCCAAAATAGTGTTTTATTTTCTATTTCATGTCATATATACATGCTTAATGTATTATATATTTTCTTACAAAAATACATGAAATGAATCTACGCAATAAAATATAAAATGAAACATAATCTAAAATAGAAAATCCAGCTCGCCCGCAAGCCCCGTGCCTCTATGTGCCCCATTAACTTGGGGCCAGCGAATCCCACCACATCACCAATTTTCCCTCTTTTTCTCCTTTTCTAAGCGTCCACATCACTCGTAAATAGTCGAGAGGCAAAAGTTAAAAAGAAAGAAAGCATCCATAGGAACCAAATCAGAGCAGGTCCAAAAGGTAACTGGTACCAATTACGGAGAAAACAAACAGCAGTACTCAGATTGTAATGAAGCCTGGATTGGTACACAACAGTGCAGCCAAAAATCAGAAATACTTGCCAAGTACTTCCATTTGGAAGCACTTAGGTTACACAAAGTTGGAAATATAGACGAGTAAGGGGTACAACCACTGATAAGTTTTCTTCTGCAGAAGTTTCTGACCAGAATTTTGTGACAGAGGAAAAGATTTCACCAACTTCTTTCCCAAGATAAAGAAGAAGATAAATGATTCCAAATGTAATAAACTTTCATGGTCTCTTTGGTCATTTAAGGCTCAGTGATCTTCAATTTTCTTCAGACCTTTCATATCGGTTGTTTCCACCCTGAAGCATTAACAGAATGTAAGAACAACAGACATTACAGAAGATCATTAGATTGACAAACCAAATACACACATCGAAGCAGGATAGATATGGCATAGACCAACACAAATCCTTTTTAGTAACTGAAACCACCTTGTCAACATGAATGCTTGTAGGAAAACAAAAGAGGACTATTTTGAATCTCACAATATATTTGTAGTCTGATCTTTGAATTCTTTCAGTGAGAAAATAATGTGCTTATACAAGAATAAGGCGGCAACAGGACTGACTGTCATATGGCATTTGTGATAGGATCTTTATAGAAGTAGAATATTAGATATCGGATTTGGTCATCATGGCTGATTCCAAACACCTATATATTGCACAACCTTCCCAAACTCATGATAGATGGATGGTCCTAGTAAATCTCTGTCAACACCCTGACCGATCTATTAAAGTGTAACCAGATCCCATGCCTTACATCCATCATCTTATAGTCATTGAAATTTAAAATATGATGTGGTTTACAAATCTATGGGGCCACATAAACTAATTTGTTGGAATATCTTTCAATTACAATCATATGTTAAATACAAAGGTGGGAAAGGAATTTCTTTTACATTATACACATGTACATGATCAAAGAAAACAAGGCCCACAGTTTCTTATTAATAGGTAATCAAGTTGAGCTGATCATCCAATTGAATTTTGGCTTTGCTAAATTTATGGATTGGAGTAGCTAACTGCAAAGTGACAAGTTTCAAGGAGAAATGCAATGAAAACTTACGTTGACCCATAGAGAGCAATCTTTTGAACTTTTGTAATTTCTGAACCAGATTGATTGTCCTCGATGAAAATTGTCAAGCTGATTCAAAACAATAAATGAGATCACTCCACATTTAAATGCAAAACACAATCATCAAACAGTACAGTTGCGCAAAGAAAACAAGCACCTGCGGACATTTTGAAACTTAACATACTTCAAAGTAACTGGTTTTCCCTGCAGAGATTCAGCAATGAAGCATCATTCCAATAGTACAAAATTTATAAATACAGGCATCCAAGCAGGGTTTATCTCCTGCAAATGAGTTGACAGTCAGAAGCACGAAAGTTTACCTTAAGGTTATCCGCAGACAAAACAGCAGTGTCACTTGGGGGGAAATCATTTACATTACTGTGGATTACGAAAGATATTATGATCAGAAATAATTCAAAAATTACTGAAACTGTAGTCCATATAAAAAACCAAAACTCGTGACATTACCTGAAGCCCATATGCTGCCTATTAGAATAAAGCTTCACAGTTTTTGGACCTGGAAATTGAAAATTTTCACAATAAAATTGATGAAAACCAAACCAATCATTTCATAACAGTTCTATTGTAAACTCCTCGAAAATTTAGTTCCGGGAAACAAAACCAAACATGCACATTATTTTGGTAGGAAATGATATTTTGGCCATTTCCCAAAATACCTCTCTTTTCTAATGTCCATGATCCCAAAAAACCACTATCACAAGCCCAACCAATTATATCATATATAGATACACACACACACACATGTAATTATATCCTATAGGTTATAATTAATTTTAAATTAAAATTTCTCTCCACTAACCTAGACGTCTATAGTAAAAATGGTCTCTCATCAAAACAAAACCAAACATTACTTCACCTCAAAAAGTGATTTCGACCTAACACCTAAATCATAAACAAACATCAACATTCCTCCATAAGACCATCACATTCCCCCATAGAATTATCACATTCCTCCAACCCACTCCCAAAACACATTTCTCCGAGACGCAGAGACCAAAACGAGCCAAAAACAAATTCAAGTAAAGCCCAACTGGTGTACAAATGCAACCGCTACATTTCTGAGGGCCCAATGCATTGCTGTCATAAGTCATGAAAGTTAAAATTTGTCATCCTCACCTCAGAGGAGCCCGGAAGAAATAAGCTCCACAAATTTTAAATGTCAGTTAAACCCCTGCCATCAGTGCATCTATCCTTCTTGGAAAGAATATCCTCCCATTGCATTATTGATTGTGGCATCTTATGTTGATATCTATTTAACCAATGTCTCTCATACATCTTCATCCAACTTGTGAATTATTTATCCAATGTCTAACCTTATGTCCATAGAAATTATTATGAAAAATAATAATAATAATAATAATTCATGTTCACTGGGTTCTTCTATATCTACAGTTTCCGTTTAACGTTACTATTTCACAATGTACAGCACCTCTTCTCCTGCATATTTACAAGCTTAGCAAATCATGAGATCTCCCTCAATCCCAGACCAACATCAATGTATTCTCGCTCCCCCTCGGTGTTATTCCAATTCAAGGGGGACAAAATGTACAAGTAGAGCAGGGAGACTATAACTATGATGGAGTAGAAAGTGATCAACCAATCAATCATCATCATCAGTGATGGTATATGCGTATAGCCAACTTAGTCATAATCTGTATAAAATAGTATATAAAAAGAATTTACAGCATAATTAGAACTTAAAAGGAAAACAAACGACTGAAGTACTTAACATACTTCATAGCAGCAACATAAAAAGAGATTGAAGGTTAGAAATAAGTTAGTTACCTTCCTCCTCTGGCCCTTTGATAACAACAGAATGCAGTTTAATTACTTGATTAAAAGGAATATAGATCAACAGTTGCTCATCTGCATCACTTTCCAAATTCAATCCCTCATCTTCTCTATACCCCTGATTTTCGAACAAGATAAATCAGTTATAAATTATAATCAAGAATTGCATCCCATATAGAATCCAATCAACATCACCGTATTTTACCCCCTCTATAAGAAACCCAGAGAGACCACAGCCCACGAGCATCATTAAGCCATAAAAAACGCATATGAAGAGTTCCAAGACCACTAAAGCGGAAAAAGTGAAAAGAAAAACAAAGAGGGGAGCGTGGGGAAGAGAAATAATGTGAACCTTGATCAAGTTAAAGTGATCTAAAAGCAAATACTAAGGGAATAATAGAAACGCTACTTCAATAAACCTTCAGAATCTACATTGTTTTCCATGTCATAAAAAAACAAAAAAGCAAAAAAGCAAAAAAAAAAAATATATATGTATATATACTTGAGGTGGTCAGAAACTTCAAGGAATTGTGGTTGGAGAGGTCTTTAATCCCCTCTCCATGTCCTCCTTCCCGTCCAACAGAGGGTCACTAATTAGCAGTCCCACCCCCACAAAGTAGTACTTTGACAATTTCTAGGTACAAGAATCAACCCCAAACCCTAGGGGTAAATAACTAACAGCCAAGCATGGTATCATAATTTTCAATATCCAAAAAACTGACTTCCATAATAGCGATCCTCATCAATGAAACAAAAAGTATCAATTGCATTCACCAGCGGATCTTACATGAAATCCTGGCATCAATGTCAATCTTTTATTTAAAAAAAAAAATGTCAATCTTCTATTAATTTCTTCTCTAAGAAGCATCTATGCTATACCTACAAAGTGTGAGAGGCAAAGGTAGTTATTTTTGATTTTATGTTTTCATATATTCTTCCTAAAATATTATTAATCTTGAACTTGGTCTAATAACCATGAACAACCTAATTTTCTCTTAATATTAAATATTTATGTATATTCAATGTACTACATTAAAAGTATTAATTATATTATAATTATGAAATACATTATATCTTAATATATATATATATATAATATTTTACTTATTCTATGCACACACATCAAGTGTGCAACAAATGCTAGTTTTTCTAATTGTTGATACAAGATGTATCATTTCTCACAACGATAAACTGAGATTTAAATACATTAGCAGCAAGCAAAAAACCCAAACGAAATTTCCAACGAATCCATGGCCGAGGCTCCCCATTTGTGCTATCCACCGGGCCTTATTGTTTAAGCTTCCAAGCCCACAACATCTTTATATAATTCTATTAAATATGATATTCCATTGTATTAGTTACTTCTCAAACCTTCAGAAACACCTTCAAGTATATTTTTGGGCTATTCAAAAAGTTTATCTGAATGAATGCTTGAACCCTCCAACAAGCTAAAGCAGTATAACAAAAAGACCCTAAATATTACAAAGGAAACTGATAACTGATTTACCTGTTTGAGAGCATTTGGAAGAGAGTGACTACTGCTTTGATTTAAACATTCCACACCGGACCAGTCGATAAACTCCAGTAAATCAACCTGATTACGCATTGAAATGTTTGATCCATTGAATATATATATATATACATATATAGAAAATACACATTGAAACAACTGCAAAACGAAGAGGAGGAAGAATTGCAGAATGGATTACGATTATTACTTGGTTTCTTTGGGTAGAAGAAGCTGATTCAGCGGACATGGCTGTGGACACTAAGTTCCCGATGTATTTGAGAGACAGGGAGAGGGAGGGCAGAGGCACAAAGGGTGAAGAAAGGGATTTCCCCCAGGTCGCATTCAACGCGTGTTTATTATTTCTTTCCCAAGGAACAGTTAAAAGCGTATGGAGGCTTGTCATGCATCGTTCGGGGCACGCTTATCCATTAATGTATGGGAAAATTGCATCGAACTCTACTGAACTATGATTTATTGACAACCAATTCCTCTGATATTTAGTTTTTTGCATCAACCTCCCTTCTATTAATTTTTTGATTAGTTGACGGATTGTCTTAAGGTTAAATTTGTAATTTAAAAAAAATAAAAAAACAAACGACTACGAATATATTTGATAAAATTACAATTTGTACCAAATAGTTGTAAAATTACATTGATACTACATTGGATGAGAAGGAGTAACTAAAATAAAAAACTTCAAAACGAACTATATTAAAATGTTTCAGTTTCTTGGATTGATAATTTTTTGTTACAAATGATAATATTATAATCAAAATACACAACAATATGTCAGAATTATTCATCCTCTCATTGTTAGTTTTCGCTTTTTTCAATATAAAATATCATGTCATCACACAACCATCTAATTTGTGAAAATATAAAGTTAAAAATGACTTATTTATTACATGTGTAAGTTCAAAATATATTTATGTGCATGAGAACCGCGTGCCACAATTGCTAATTTCAATTAAAAAGTTAATATAGATGGTTGAAAATTCATTTGTAATATCCAGTTAGTCCCAAGTATTTCACTACTTAGCAATATCGCTCACTTAAGTAATTTATCAAAGTTGGACAATACCCAAATTAATGGATATCCAATTATTTTCAACAATTTCCCATACGAATGAAATTAATGCAAATGATCATGCAGGCACATTTGAGAATTTTATGGCAGAAACACATTGCATGAAATAGGTAGCTTACGACTTTGAACATTTTTTAATGAAAAACTATTAATGAATGTGATATATTAAACTATTTAGTTTTCAGTTCTCATGACCGTGTTTATTTCGATAATAAACACTATACTGAATTCATAATCATTGCTATTAACACGAATTGTTTTTATATTCATATATCTAACTTTTTATTGAAAGTATTATGGTCGGTGATAGTCATTAGAGTCATCAAAATAAAACTTTGTTAAATTTTCATTCCATCATATCAAGTTCTTGGGATCATTTGTCATGACAATGAGGCCTAATTAGTGAGTTCTCAACTCATCCTCCTAAAAATTTATCAAATTTAAATTTGATTGAAGATTTTTTGTACTTCAGTATTGATAAAAGCCAATCAACTACTCCTGGCCACATGGCTTGGCCAAAAAGGCCAAAGTACAAAACTCAACGGCCTACTAACACTACCAGTGGTAGTAGATCAGGCAGCGGGAGAGGATCACACATCGTCAATCCCACTCCCACCAACCACCTACCATGGCCGCCGCCACCTTATCTCTCCTCACCCCAAACTCCGTCTCCTCCCTCCGCCGCCACAATCCCACTTCTACCCGCATCCACCTTCGGACCAGCCCCTCTAGGTTCTCCATCAAGGCCTTTTCCGCCCCGGCCCTCACCCAAGACGACCTCAAAAAACTCGCCGCCGACAAGGCTGTCGAGTACGTTAAAAGCGGCATGGTTCTAGGCCTCGGCACCGGCTCCACAGCCGCTTTCGTCGTCGATAAACTCGGCGCTCTCCTCAAATCCGGCGCTCTCACTGATATCGTAGGCGTGCCCACATCCAAGCGCACCCAGGAACAGGCCGCCTCTCTCGGCATCCCCCTCTCCACCCTCGACGCCCACCCCCACATCGATCTTGCCATTGACGGTGCTGACGAGGTGGACCCAAATCTCGACCTGGTGAAGGGCCGCGGCGGAGCCCTTTTGCGTGAGAAAATGGTCGAGGCCGCCTCTGATAAATTCGTTGTCGTGGCCGATGACTCAAAATTAGTGTCTGGGCTCGGTGGGTCGGGCCTCGCCATGCCCGTGGAAGTTGTGAAGTTCTGCTGGAACTATAATTTGGTGAGATTGCAAGAATTGTTTAAGGAAGAAGGGTGTGAGGCGAAGCTGAGATTGGATGGGGACGGAAAGCCTTATGTTACAGATAATTCCAATTACATTGTGGATTTGTATTTCAAGACTCCGATAAAGGATTCAGACGCGGCGGGGAAGGAGATAGCATCATTGGAAGGGGTCGTGGAGCACGGCTTGTTCTTGGACATGGCGACTGCTGTGATTATTGCTGGTGGAGATGGGGTGACTGTCAAGACTAAGTGAAGAGAATAGGGAAATGTGGCATTCCCAAATGGTTAGAAATATTGAAATTTGCTTAATTTAATTTTTTTTTCTTGAGCTTTATTTTGACCACTGCATTTTTGTGTATTGATTTTTGTTGTAACTCACTTGCATGAGCTGCAAGGTGTACGATGAAAATAAATTGAAAAAGATGTAGACTAATTAAAAGAATTGGCTATGTTACTGTGTTATAAATTGAGTTGTATTTTGCTGCAGAAATCAGAATTTGACAAACTATTTATTTTCATGGAATTATGTGCTTTTTAGACTACATTTTTGTGTTTCTGTGTGTTAGTTACATTTAAAGGAGTTTGCACAAAGCTTGTGCTTTTGTGTTGATGACTAGTCCAGTTATGTGGAGATTGTTGAATGAGTTTCTTCTTCATTCATATAGCATGTCTAACAATGGAAATGGCGTTAGCTTAGGTATTTGGAATATTTACCTTTTGACACTCTTCATGCATTGGCCTGATTACAAAAATATTTCCTGTGATTTGAAAAATTACAATAGCACCCTCCAATGTTAATTCAACTCGCGAAAATAATCAGACATGTGTAAAATAGACATGTACTATTTCGGTCAATAATTTAATGTGTTAGACTTTTAGAGGGTCTAATTATAACGTTGCACATGCTCCTTTAAGTTGACATGTTTAATCAACCAAACTGACAAATATTATAATTTCTCAAACTACATTAGATAACAAGGTTGAACCTCAGATGTTCATGTGATTATGCCTTGGTATGTTATGCTTTTGGGCTTGTGTTGTGGAGCTTCTTCTTAGGCCATGAAGTTCTTGAGAATTGAGATAGATATTTGTGTTGGTGAGATGGAGTTGTTCTAGATACATCCATCTGTTAGTAGGTTGAAGAAGCAATAGCCAATGAAATCTATATTGACTGCTGAGGATCCCTCCAATGATCTAACCTTACACAATTAATCCAGTTAATTAAAAGGGTTCATCAAACATGAATTCCAGAAGCATAACTAATATAGCATATGTATGTAGTGACACTGAAATCTTTGCTTTCTCGCTCCAATGGTAGCTTGTTTTGTAAAGTAAGATAGATGTATCGGTATCCATGTTCTTTTATGCTCATATCCTTATGTCTTTGTTAAGATTTCCTTAAAATGGAAATTCTTAAGATTCAGAGCAGATCTTCTGCCCCTTCAGCCTTTCCGTACAGAACTTTCTCGCATTTTTCTAACAATTCACATGACATCATCATATGATACAAATATGGGACAAGAATCTACAACCTACTAGAATGCCCTTGTTGACGATCCTTTACTCCAACAGCATCTAGGGTTCCTTGAACAATGTGATATCTTACACCGGGTAAATCCTTAAACCTTCCCCACTAAGAACGACGAATGTTCTTGGAAATACAGGATACATGAGCAGTGATTTCAGATCCAAAGGTTAATCAAACTCTGCCAACACTCAGAGATATAGGTTCATATATTCAGGCCTCTCACATCTCTAGAAACTCATTCACCCAATGTGATGTGTTAGAGAGCAATGACAAGAATTCTGTGAATTCTAAAATTTTAATTGATTGAACCTCTAGTAATTATGTTTGCAGACTGTGGAGTGTGGACACAATTTTTAAATTGCATAAATGCCTTGAGGGTTCGAATCATTTCTTGGCAAGGATTTAACTGCATATTAAGGATATAAGAGTGAGAAACAGTGCCTTGGGAAATAAGGGAGTCTATACATTTCTGGTTGAGTAGTTCTGGTTTTGGGGGCTGCCACAGGTTAATATTCCATTGGGTCTTGTGGCTTCTTACTTTGTTTTATTTTTTTCTTTCCTCTTTAGCTACTTTTCTTCTTTAGGTGCAACTAAGTGCATTGTCATGAATCTCATTCTCTTTTTCAGTAGCAAACTCCACTATAATTTTTTTACAATTGGCCTGGTTTTCCACTAATTTTAGCCAATCATTTAGTATTTTCTTATAATAAATTAAGATGGTTGTGCTAACTCACCAAGGTGGAGCTTTGGATGCTGTATAATCCTGTAGATATAAGTTTTTTCTTGATAAAAGGAAGTGCATGTAGAGTTAATCTTACATAATTGTTTTATTTCCCAAGTAATTGTCATCACCTAGACTGCGAACAATACATTTAGCATATCTATGGAGAAATTCATTTACGAAGTAACTTGATTGCAAAGAGCCACCTCAAGCTCAAAAACAGGCACGTGCTTTTTTTTGCAAGCTCAAGCAATCCGTGTGAGTTATCTTTTCAGGATGTACGAAAAAGCACAGACTATTTAGGGAGGGTCGATGCCACCCAATTGGGTGGCCACCCAACTCCACAATAACCAATAAGATTTTGACACATATGAGTTTTTTTATGTACAATATATACATATAAAAATATATTAAATTTAATGGGATTTAAATATAAAAAGCTAGTTGTATTTAAAATATAAAATAAAAATAAAAAGTCTTATTAATTTATGTTGTATAATAATATATTATTTTCAATAATTTAATTTATTTTATTTAGATTCATAAAAAAATTTATATTTGTCTTTTGTAAAATAATTCCAATTTTTTTGAAATTTATACTTTTTTTCTCTCTCTTCTTTCTTTTTATTCAATTATGATATTTCATTTTTATTTTAAATGCTTCCTTAATTCCCAAGAATCTAAATATTCGAAAATAATAAATATTATTATACAACACAAATTAAGAAATAATTTTTATTTTATATTTTAAAGATGTTCATAATTATATACATAAAAAATAATCATTAGCATTATATATTATATAAAACAATAAAAGTGTACAAACTACTTTACACTTGTCAAAATCTTATTGATAGGGTTGGAGTTGGCTGGCCACCCAATTGGGTGGCGTCGACCCTCCCGACTATTTATTACATTCTTATTCAAACTGATGACTTAAAAGATATTGGTTGGGTAAAATGATTTATCCATGTTTTATGTAAGTATCTTTACAACCCTAGTCATTTTTGTCTATGATGCAAATTTAGTTGGCTTGTATTTTAGATATTTCTTTCATTGACGTTACTTTTGGAGCGGCCATGTTAGGGAAGGGAGACTTTATTAGCTTATTCACACAATCTCCTTCTCTATGATTTTTTCTAGCACGGTATGGCTACAGAAAATCAAAAGAGGATTATTTATCTTCCAGAGATGGTCCACTAGAAACGAGGAAAAACTTATTAACGAGACAATATTCAAAACAGATAAATTACTTTATGAGATTTTTGCTAAGGTTGAGAACTAATGGGACATGAAAATGGCAAAATGTGAAAATATCATATTTAATTGGTTTGAACAAATTGAGGAAAACAATGGTAAAATTTAAGAGACTATTTCGAACATATTGCAAATAAATGTGCTTGTGAGAAGTGCGAATCAAAGGCTTTTAGAAATATCTAGATTTGTAATATCACAAAATTAATTTAGTCACACTTCAGGAAGATACATCCCTCGATTGCAATTTACAGTATGAAAAATTATGTCTCCAATTGAATTATTCAACTTTTTGTGAGGTATTAGATGACTGCAATCCCAAATTCGTGGTTATCACCTGAAAAATGGACAAAGTTTCTTTTTATAACAAATAGCATGTTGAATAAAGAAACAAAGATCTTAACAACCCGTCAATCCCTCATTGAATACTCTATATAAGAATCTTACGGTTCAGTTAGCTCTAAAGGAAAGTCCGTACTCCCAATTTCTTGGTCATCTGCGAACGAGAGAGATTCTTTCTCTTTTGCACTTTTCTTTTCTTTTCTCTTTTTTTTTTCAGTAGGGACAGTAAGGAGGGTTATTTGTGCGCACGAGAGTTTTTGCTTTTCTTTTTCCGCGTTCCAAAATGCTACGAAATCCCACTCAGGGATGTCAATGGCACGAGATGAGCCTGCTCCCTGCCCTATGAAGGAAAATTGATTCTAACTCTTGCAGAGCAAAAGAAAATTGATCCCAATCGTGACAACAAATGAAAATCGATCCCAATGCCCACCCTAGTACCCGTGGGGATCGAAAATGGGTATCCGAGGGTACAGGGCCTGAGATACCCATCCCCATCCTATATAATAAATGGGGGAAAAATTCTCGTCTCATCCTCACGGGTATGATTTTATTTCTCACATCAATTATAAATGGGTAAATTCCAGAGGTAGCTATAAAATTTTCATCTTTAGTCCCATTTTGTATTTTCTTCGACATGCGTAGTCTTTAGTTTTTAATTTTACTTTCCAAATATATGTAAAAAATATTAACTATTTTCTTATAAAAATACTTAATCATAAATCAAATACATTTGACATATATCATAAATGGACTAATAATAAATTGAAATAGAAGATTGGATACATGAATGGATACCTGAAAGTCCTATTTATGGATGACTATCCCACTTGCAGCAACGAAACAAAATAGTTCATGGCCGGAAGGATGGATATGTGGCAAATGGCAGCTAAAAGGAAAGTCATAGCAGGCCTTTATTTTATGGCCAAATGAAACAGGAGAAACACCTTAGTCAATGAAGCAAATAACCCCTCTGCATTTAAGATTCCCATCACCAAAGTCCTACACATGCATATATATATATATATATGTTTCACTTCAATAACGAAACTTAGTTCTATATCCATATTGTCACTTGGTTTAAAGGAATTAATCACGTTGGTTCTTAACTGCTATAGCATGGGTAAGGCAAGCAAATGGATCAGGAATTTGTTGATGGGGAAAAAAGAAGACCAGGGCAAGATAACATGCCCTTCAGTGCCAGCAGAGACTTGCACCTTAGACACACCAGTTGTGATTTCACCGGTGAATACTCCTAAAGCGAAAGGAAGGTGGAGTTTCAAAAGATTAACCAGCAAAAGAGCCAGATCCTTCGACTCCTCAATCCTTATGCCAAAACAAGTCTTGCTGGAGTACTGCCCAACTCACACTCAGCCTATTCTGCTAAATGAACAAGCAGCTGCTACCAAAATACAAGCCGTCTATCGTTCTTATTTGGTATAGTATGCATGTGCACTCAACTCTGCCATTCTAGTTTTACTTTCTCTGTCACTGGAGAACTAATCAAAATAAATACTTTACATTAGATTGTGAAATTTAACTAAGGCACTAAAGTTGCATCCGGATCATTTGGGGTTGTGTCAAAGACCTTTTTGACACTTTTTGTGCTCCAACGGTCTGAAGCAAATTCGTTTTCACCAACTCGTGTAAAAATTCTAAAGTTCTTCCTCGTATTTTTTCTCTAATTACAACACCTTATATTTTTTTTATCTCTCCCGAAAATCATTTATGTTCCCTCTTTCTCCCTCTTTATGGGAAGTTTCTTTGAAATGGAAAAGCCATTCCCTCCTTTTATCCACATGCCCACTTGCTGTAAAAAGTTAGCAAGTGGATCGGATCAGCTTACAAGGGGCTACCCATTTGTATTTTTCAACAGTTAGAATATATACAAAGAAAGGTATTTCAAGCTAAGTTCATGTACTTACAGGCAAGGAGAGCATTGCGTGCTCTGAGAGGATTGGTGAAATTACAAGCCTTGGCAAGGGGTCACCTGGTAAGAAAACAAATGAATACTATTGTAAGGTCCATGCATGCTGTGATGGCCATTCAGGTTAGAGCCCGGATTCACAGAATCCAAACAGCACCAGTAACTCAGGGAGTGGGAAGGAGAAAATCTTTAACCGAATCATCACCTTCTGATACACAATCTAGAAAACAAATCAGTGTAAGTCATTTTAGAAGAAAAAATTCGCACGAGTTCAACAGTAGTAAGCCTCTTCTCATACTCAGTAACCTTTAATACAGGAATATATGACAAGTAGAGATTTAAGGAGCACATGTGGACACATAGATCACACGCTGATTGGGAGAGTGGAAACCAATACCAGATTACGTACTTTTGATCCTCTTTCAGTTTCACAAAGAGAACACCGACTAAAGATGTGTCCCAGTCCATCACAATCATCCTTCACGGATTTGAGCTCCACAACCTATGATGGACAAGTGGAGGAATTTTCACTAAGAATGGCACGACAAAATTCCAGACGATACTCTACTTTCCCAGAAAATAAGCATGCATTTATTCATCCGTCCGCACAGTACCATTTCACACCAAATTATATGACCAATACAAAATCATCAAAAGCAAAAGACAGATCACATAGTGAACCAAAACAGCGTCCAAAATTGGGCGCCAAGCAGAAAAGCAGGCGATCGTCATCAATGGATGGAAATAATGACAAAGAAAATCAGTACCTTTGGTTAATGAAGCTGTATCGTCACGACAAGTCCACGAATGATGGAAATGGTGATTCCAATATCACTGCCATGACTAGAAAGTCATTAATCCCAATTGAGGTAAGTGCACAGATGTTAATTCTCTTGTTATTCTTTTTGCACTGTTTAATTGCATGACTTTCATACTTGAGCTGCCTCTGGTTTCTTTCTTTCAACTGCAGCCTCCCATGAATTTGTATTGATTCTTAAGCTCCCTGGTAAAGTGCGGAGTTTTATGAAACAAAATGAGAGGATTAGCAGAATCTCATCCAGGTCGAGGCAACATATACATATGTATATCTCACTAATGTGAAGAAAAAGGTGAGGAGGATACTCCACCAGCAGTAGGACTGAGATCTTGCTGTTCCTATGGTTTGGATTTCTTTTCCTTCTCGGAAGTAAAAGAACATCATACCAGATAAAGAAGATCATACCAGATAACCACTGTGTGGAAGATTTATGTATTGCAAATGATTACTTCAGTACGATATTGGCTAAAGAGATTTTCTGGATATGTGATTGGAGGCAACCTCAACTTTAGCCGAAATTATTGAACATTTCAGGAAGGTTTGGGTACCATTTTGTACAAAAAATGGGGAAAAAGAATAAAAAATTAAAATTAGAGCCGTTATCTTCAGACTTAGTAAAATTTACATACCTCTTTGTATTCAATGTTGGCCATGAAGCCATAATAAGATGGTCTGACATTCAGGTTAGAACTCCACAGCAAACAAGACAAGCACCATAAGAACTGGAGCAAAATGAAGCAAGAAACAGAAATGTTCGAAGATTATAGTTTTGACTGTTATCATGGTTTTGATATTGACAGAGAGCATCAAATTGCATGAAGTTCAGATAATCCAGTTCCTACTCATCCAGCAACTACTCAACTCTGATTAAGTACTTAACTAATAACTTGAAGTTGGCCTAGATGAACTGCTAAACTATAATCTATTAGCTTCCTCTGCCTAAGCCATAGCGTGCCAACAAGTCAGGCACATTGGAGAACTGTTTCCTGAAGACATTTTGTAAATGCAGGCTACTTTAGTGGTAAAGTTCTTCTGGTTGGAGCGTATTTTCCTTGAAGCTCTTGGCCAACCAGATTGCAGTTTCCCTGGGAGATACTTTCCCTGGTCCAAATGGCTTTAGCAAAACCTCAAGTTCCTCTATTCTCTCTTCTTGCAACAATCTTGCACTGAATTCAAGTAAACCTTCCAATGCTGCAGCTCGTTGTCGGTAAGATGACATGTCAAAACGGCGCCGCCTTTGGTCTGATGATGTTCGACTTGATGCACCAGCTGTGGCATTTTGATCTGAATAGTCACTTCCATCCTCCTTATCCTTGTTAAGGGTAGGGCTTTGAAATCCTTGCCAATTGTTGAAGCTCATTCTGCCAGACTTATCTGGAAACTCAATGGTACATCTATCTTTCATAATAGAACAGTCACCCTGTCGTGAGCTAGAGGAACCTCGTACAGAGCCCAATGAGTTTTTGCGGAGAGGAAAGGACTCCTCATATGATGCTAAGGGAAATTCAACCATCTTGTCAATTCGAGGAGCATTGACAGAAACATCCGGAGACTTGATAATGTCCATGTTTTCAAGAGGACCAAGACTGGGCCTGTTACAAAACTTGGTAACTGCATCTTTCGCTGGCAATGGAAGAGAAGCTCTACGAGTAGTGGAAACAGGTTTCTTAACCAAGCTTTTTGATGTTGGAAGCTGCGTAAAGCGTTTATTTCATTGACAATGTGTACCAAGAGAAAATTCCAGAGAATAACTCATAAATATTGTTTCATGGGTCGTGTTTTGCTAAACCAGAACATAAATGACGTTTGTTAAGTAGATATTAGTTTAGGCCAATGTCGATAGCAAGTGTAAAGATTTACAGTCTAATGTGAAATCAGTTAATATATAAGGGACAAACGAAAATATAAATATTTTCTGAAGATATGCATATCCACTTGCAAATAGCATTTCTGAAGACATAACTACATATGCGCAATAATCCAGCGGTAAGTGCAGGGCAGTGTTCTGAAATAAATATACACAGAATGGGCTCCTCAATATGATATTCCTCAGAAGAAACTTTCTTCTGAGACGGAAACAAGTATTGTAAGGAAATTTTGAAAAGATTGTCACAATAAAACTGAAGAAATGAGAAATGTACATGCAGACAGATTTCTTATGATCTTACCTGTTCATGATTCTTCGAAAACTGTGGTTTTCTTTTTGAAATGGTTGATGCTTTTGGTTGTGCAGCTTTCTGGTTTTTTGAGATTTTTGTAACATTTTTTGTAATGACAGTACCGTCATGAGTGCTTCCAGCAGATACATCTTTCACTCCATGACGCAGATGGAAAGGGGTAATTCCTGTTATCCTAGTTGAAGAACCAGAACTTTGCTCAGCTCCAGAAACACTGGGATTCAAAGTCCTATCATTTCCGCATGATAATCGTCTCTCTCTATACACTGGAAGTGGAACATCGACAGGGTCCGAAAATCTAATTTTCCTAGCATTATTTGTTTCTGTTTCAGCCCTTTCACATGGAAGACTGTTACGCCTGGGGCAATTGAGCTTGAGATGAACATCAAGCACATAAGGTTGAAGGTGTGGGTGCTTGAGAAGTTCTGCAGCCTGCCGCAATTGCTATCGTACATTAGCATAGTTAAATAATATTGTTGCAGGTAACATGAACAAAAACATAAAACATGCAAGAGGTGTAATTTAGTTCTATCTGAATAGAGTGAGCAGCGCTTGGCTTTCCTTTTTCAAATTTTACAGGAAGGCAGGCAGTTTTAACATTTCACAAGATGGTAAATGCAGTTCACCGATCAAACTATGCTATAGTTTGTGTTTTCTTTACAATATAGGAACTTCCTCAGGCATTTTTCCCTACAGTTTTCAGTTTAGACAACAAAATTACTGCGAGAGCATGAATTAGTTAGAATGATATTCAGCTTCAATCAATGAACGAAATAAGTTGAAGTAATAATCTACTTCTAAACTCAAAGAAATATGTAGCTGCACATCTTTGAGGCATTTGCAAGCGTAAACATTATTCATCTGCCAGCAGATCTATTTGAATGTTGAATAAGAAACATAAGGGAGGCAAAAGAGAAGTGGAAAACAAATTAAGTTCCAACAAAAAGGATATACTGTGACAGAAAGCAGCCAGAATCCAAGCATTGCCCACTAATTTTTAAGTTCGAAATTGTGGGACAGGAAATGGAACATAGGACTTCAACCAAAATAAATAGCAACTTATGTAGTAAAGACCTCTGTAGTGTATGTAGCAAGAAATTCAAGTCAGAGAACAGGAGCTTACACTAGGCCGAAGTTCTGGGTTTTTCCTCAGCATGCTTTTGACCAGACCTCGGCTGTAATACAAGTAGCATGATAATCGCATCAAGCAGTTAGTCAAGCGAGATCATATAAAGTAGAATATTCTTCCAGAAAAAACTAATTAATTAAGAAACAACCATGTTGCAACTTGCAAAATCCAATATTTTGTCAGTTATTCCAAGCTGATTAATATGCGAGAACTGATTTCAACAGATTATCCATGAGAGAACTGATTTCAATAGATTATCCAATATCCTACACCAGTAAAAAAAACAAGCAAGAAGGAGAGGCAAGAACCAGAGTGCACAGATAACACAAAACAAGAATGTGGAGGAACTCACAATGCACCAGAATATTTTGTAGGTAGTGGAGCCACAATACACTTGTTTATTTTGTTGATGAGAGCCTGCATATCCTGTCCAAAAATGTGCAGGAATAACAATCTCAAAGACCATACCTACCAGAAACCAACATGGTAAAACATGTCTACAACATATTTCAAAGGATAAACGACAATCAGCAAACAAGGTTAAGTTGATCCTCGGCGCTTATTTGTAGCAACACACCAATTAATTGTCCAGCTACTAATTCACTCTCATCATTCGATTATGGTTTGATAGATGGATAATGTTCTCATAATCAGAAAACAAAGATACAAGGCATCACACTTTATCAGCTAATCAGCCAATTTCTTGTATAGGAAATTCAACTTCAGGATGATTAAAGGAAGTGTGATTATACTAACAAATATTCTTGTGAAGCCAATTTAAAGTTCATGGTCAACCCCTCAATCGTAAGCATGACATTCATGGAGACTCATATCATGGAATTGTAACGCAGAAGAATTGGCTATCAAGACTTGGATCATAGAATGACATCAATGACTTCATGCACAAGTTTCAGACAAAACCAGAACCTGATTCCTCGGGTCACGGCATAGAGATTGTATTACAAACATTGGATAAATACTAGAGTCAAATAACTTGCCCTTCTGCCATGCACTTGAGATTTTGTTTGTGAAATATATTGGGCTCTATTAGCAAAAGGATGGTTAGCAAGCAAGGTGACCATATTATGACCGGATCACATATACTAACAAATATACCATAATTATGACCATGATCTTGCAGCAACTTACAAAGGCCTTGAATGCAGGTTTAAGGGCTGTCATCTCATATATGCAGCATCCTGGATGACATTAGATTGTAGACATTAGCACATTTGAATTGAAGTATATAGTTACATCATATGGACTTGGACCTACTTTAAAACAGAAGAGGATTAACTCATTTGGGATCTCAAATTGTGTTTAACTATGAATGAAAAAAGACAAATTCTTCACTTACCAAGCGACCATATATCTGATTTGGAACCATATGGTATATCTGCAAGTAGCTCAGGGCACATGTAACTGGGAGTACCAACTATCTGGGAAAACATAACAGCACAAACAAACAATATGAGAGTAAGACACTAGTGATATAAAAAGAAAAACTTTATTGGTCAGCAATAGTGCTTACTGAGGAAGCTAGCTCATCTGAAGTCAACATTTTGGCAAGTCCAAAATCACCTGTAACAACCATGCAATTAAGCAACAATTTCCAAATTCCTGAAGTGAAACGCTAAGAAAAGGATAATTTCTTACCAAGACGAATATCTTGATCTTTTGTTAAAAAAATATTAGAGCACTGCAAAAGTTTTGTAAAATATCACTGAAGCATTGTAAAGACTTCATAACAAGATGAAATACAACTACCAAGGAGAGGCTCATGGAACTACCTTGACATCACGATGAAGAATATGATTCATGTGTAAGTAGTCCAGTGCCATAAGTAGTTGAACAAGCCATCTACAGAGTTTCTGCAGAAATTCAGTCTTACAAATTAGAAGACATAAAGTCCACACACAGAAAGAGCTATGAAAGAGAAGAGCAAAAGCGAAAGTATTCATTAACAAAAGAAACTACCTCTTCAGGGAAATGGACTCCATTCGCCTTTTTTATGGCTTCTGCCCTACAAATACATAAGTAACAGAATAAACCTAAAATCTATTTTTGTTTTCTTTATATTCTTTGAAGAATGTGTTCCTCCAAGTGTGTGTTTGTGTCTAATTGGCCTCACTAGGAGGAGGGTTGTCAGCGAAAGTAAAGATCTCAAATGGAACCTCCAGTTTGACTGAAGAACTACTTACATGTCTCCACCTTCGCAGTAACCTATGACAATGCACACATAGCACCCCTGAGGCAATGCAGCAGAATTTTTCAGTTAAAAATTGAGTCCAGGGAGACATGCACGCACTAAAAGAAAATGCTTGATAAAGTCAACATTTCTAGCAGTGTGATATTGCTTCTCATATTTGATTTGACCTCCTTTTTTTTTTTTTCCTTCAGTTGAGTAGCACCAGTCAGATTTTATGGCAGCAATCAGCAGTCAATGAAAGGAACAGATCCAAACTCAGAATCAAATGCAGGAAGTTCCTAGAGATATGCTCACATTGTAGATGGTAAAGCTTCTTTTGGATAACCGTACCAGTTTGCAAATTTATTCCGTTCTTAACCAATTCCATAATTCTAGGACTGCCGCCAGTTAGGGGTCCTAAACTATCCAAGTTTACTCCAAAAAATAATTAACAAGTCTAATTAGCAACATCAGTTCATTGATCCTATCCATCCTTAATTTGACAGTCAACCACCATCCATTGTTCGAAACGATATGATGAGAAAAAACATTAAGACGCTAAGGGTACTTCAGATTGAAATTGAACAAAGAGATGGATGACAGAGCAACTTTGTTATTCATCAGTGATCCTATGATAAATCCTTCTATTTGTCCTCCAAGGAATAAATTGACAGAGAGGATCAAGTGATCAATCTCACTAAACAGGCATCATCACTTCTTTTACCTTCTCCACCCATGAATCTTTGTACTCCACTATGAATGGATTTTGCATATTTGATATAAGTGCCATCTACACAGCAACAAAAACCTCCATTAGCTGAATGAAGTGATAATAATTGCTTATGAGTTGTAGTGAGAAAGAGAGACAGAAATAGAGACAGTGACAGAGATCAATCAAAATGGATAGCAAGCAAACAATATGAACTGCTGCAAAACCAGGCTGAATGAAAATCATGACAGATCTTCATGTTCCCTTCTAATGATGATGAAGAGAAAGAGACAGACACACAAGTTGACAGCTGACAGGTTTCCATCAAATGAATTGCAAGTAAATAATATACTGCAAATTTTTCATCCAAAAATAATAATAATAATAATAATAATAATATGCTGCAAAATCAGCAAATAACATTTCTTATGAACGAAATTTTGCAAGTTCAGCATTGCCATTTTTTTCCTTTTTCCCTTGGACTGTCAATTTCAATCATTCAGAATGCCACAAATCTATAAGATATGTTAAGGAGATCTATGACCATAAAAAGGACAAATAGCTAACCACCAAATCACAAAAATCAAAGAGGATAGAATAAATAAATAAGTTCATACATACATATATATGAAAAGGCGAAGACAACTGACCTCCTGATGTGCAGATCGACGTGTCCTATTGGTTTGGCGGGCAAGACGAATCTTTTTCAGCACATACCTCAACATTAAACCGAAATATCAGTCACCGATGCACCAGATATTAGTTCATTGTCATGATATGTACTTAAAAATATAACGAAAGGGACAACAATGTAGGACAAAGACATTGTTTGGTGCTCACTTCTTCTTTTCATGCTTATGCCTCACAAGAAGGGCAGAACCAAAAGCCCCCTTCCCGATCTGTGCCAATATTTCATACTTCTCCATTGAATATTAGACTCAACTTCTTTCTACCAGTCACAAGACTACAAGCCAAAGTATTTAGTCCTGCCACAATGTACATAAAAAAATAAATAGATACATAAATAAAATAAAACAAAAATTTAAAAAAAAAATTTGAAAAATTATTTTTTCATTCTAGAACACAAACCATAAGTTAAGACAAAAGTAAGGAAGAACACCTAAGCTACTTCTGTACAAAGAAGATATCAGGACAATGTCACCGAAATAGTCACACATTACTGACCAATTATACTAAAATACGCCAGAGCTGCAGTATAACTGTGCTGAAGC
The DNA here is from genome assembly GCA_014898755.1 of Handroanthus guayacan. Taxonomy (NCBI): domain Eukaryota; kingdom Viridiplantae; phylum Streptophyta; class Magnoliopsida; order Lamiales; family Bignoniaceae; genus Handroanthus; species Handroanthus guayacan. The sequence goes on from JACFYI010000737.1 coordinate 366,732, forward strand.
AGAATCATCACATTTAATTAACATGAAATTTAAGAGATATGATGCATTAATTCTAAGCAGAAAACATTTGTTGAAAATTTGAATATTGAACCAATGAAAGTAAATTGGCTGTTACAGAGCATATTCAAAACATTTATTTTCTAGATTCAAATTACAAATCCAATAAAGACCCAAGCTCAGAGAGCAAAATGCACCATAATGTTAACCTCGCTTTCAGCACATTGAACCACGTCAGGCTCAGTAAATTCACATTTAAGCTCAGTAAGGAAAAAAACTGAAGTAAAACAGCAAAAACAGCTAAAATTGAAGCTGAAGCTGAATGTAAAATACAGGAAGCTAAAAGCACAGATTCGGTTGGCATCTCACGGTCAATTTCAACAGATTCATTCATAGATTTCACATAAAGAGCCATCAAAAAGCAAAAGCGAACAAAAACGGAGATGGAAAGAGAAAAAAGAGAAACCTCACCTCAAATGCCTAGTTCTGCGGATCACGAGCTGCTACTAGTTTTAGGATAGAGAAAGAGCAATGCAAGTTGAGTAGTAGCAGGACGCAGCAAAACGACAGCGTTGCAATGGCGGTAGTAGATAAGCAGCAAGACAATGCTCCCCTCACCTCCATTACAGATTTGGAATCCACCACCAGTGTCCAGTACTGTCTGCTCCCACCAACACACACATTGTAGAGAGAGAATAATATGCCATCAAAAAGCGACAATTTTACCAGTTATGCAGAAGCAGACAAAATGTGAAGAGAGAGAGAGAGATTACTTTAACTATGTATTTAGAAGCTATACTTTAATCACATTCAGTTATCCGGTCAACAAGTGACATGATAGAAAACTTTTTACATGAATTATTAATAAAATATCAAAAATTTTATATGTGTATAAATATAAAAAAATATATCAAAATATTAAATTTTGTTCATGTGTGAATATCTAAATGTCAAAGAAATAGATCACAAGTCACACCATCAATTCCTTTCATGATTTGTTGAATACTTTATTTTCACTTTCACCATCGTAAGAAAATCTTAAGAATTAGGACGCAATTTTCAAAATAGTATTTCATCTCTTATTTTTTTAATTTAAATACACGATAAGTATATTAATATTTTTTAATAAAAATACAGATTATGAATATCATATACTTGGCAAGTATTTTTGCAAAGTAATAAAAGATAAAATATAAATTATGAATGTGTATACTTGACAAATATTAGTGAAAATAAATAAAAGATAAAATACGAATTGAAATATAGAACTTAAATTGTATTGAGCTTTATTTCAAAAACTAAATTGTTAAAAATATTAATTTATAAGTTTCAAAAGTACAAAGCTGAGAAAGAACCACAAACCACATAAAAAAATAATAAAAAGAAAAAACGAAAAAGAGAGCCACAACCAAATGTGAGATTTAAGTTATTAGCAACATATAAATTAAAATATCTAGATATTCTTTTGTATTACCATAATTCATAAGTATACAGCCTTTTGTCTTTTATAAACATGTCCGCGCTTCCAATTTGTGCTACTCAAAATATAAAAAAATTCCAAATGTGAGAGCGTTTCTCTTTTTCCATGTGTGTTTTATTTCAAGTATTCATTTATTTATTTGATTTTATTGGTTGTTTCTTATATCTCATTTTTTTTTTAATTTAATTTTGTTGTTTCCATGATGGAGACGTTAAAAATTATTGGCTAAATTTTTCCTTTAATAGCACATGTGTTTTATAATGGGTTAATTGTACTACATGCAAAATTTGAAATGAACATCACAAAACATATCTTTTTAAAATTAGCACGATAAATCCTGTATTTTTATTTGACAAAGTTAATAGTACCTTCCATCCTCTTGTGAATTGCACACGCCCAAGTATGCAAGTGATGAGGCCATAATTGAGATGAAATGAACATAAAACCCTTTCTACTTTGTATTTTTAAAGTTGAAGCATCGTCTTTATTTCTCTCAACCAACGTTAAATGTGAAGAGAAAAGAACTTGCATATGGGTGAGTCAATGAACTTTGATATTGGGGTTAGGATTTATGAGTTTCGAGGATAATTTGGGGTACTCACTTCAAATTTTATAAAGGATATGTTGCAATTAACTCATTTTATAATTGAAGTTAGTTAATCTATCTACAAAATCTTCATCCCGGGTCACCACACTAACATTTCGGGAATTGGGTTCTTGTGGTGCTAATTGCCCTGAGTCAGCCGCCCAAGGTTGATTGAAAGACTCAGATGACTAAGTATTTCAATCTAAGTTTTGGTTACCATGAGAGATAGGCAGTCTAGTAATAAATTATAAAACCTTTGAATCGTGAGGTAAAATAACCCTCGTTTACTAATTAAGGTGGCAAAAATAATTGAGTGAAGAGCTCAGAAATGAGCAAAGAAGGGCTCTAGATCAAAGTGGCTCACTACAACCAAAAAGTAAAGAATGCAACACATTTAGTTATGGGCTATCGGCATGAAAGATCTAATCGAAAGAGAATTTCCTAAATATGTTCGGCCATAGGAAATCAAAGTTGTACCTCTAGCATAGCTAAACTAAAGGCAACACAATCAGGACGAAGATGGATGACACTATTTCGTAATCATTAGGGAAATAAGAATGAAATCGCATTTCGTAAACTTTGTGACCATGGAGAGTCAAAACTATTGCTGGAGAAGGAAAAACTAACATAAAATACTCCCTATGGACGGCGGGGTAAACTATTACTATTAGCCTCTTTACTTTGTCTTTAGTGTTTAAGGTTTTAGGGAATATTAGTGGAGTTCATAGGTTGTGAATACAGTAAAGCTATAATTTGGAGCTTGAGGTCAATAAAGAGAACTAAGGGAATCCTTGTACGATCAACCTCTAGGATCTTCACATGTTATTACTAGAGGATTCAAAATGATTGGATTAAGAACCAAAACAGGATTAAACTCATGAACATGGGAATGAGTTCGAGATCTAACATTTTACGAAAGAAAGCCAAGAAACTTGGGTCATACCGATCTCCTTGATTTGCCTAAGTAGTAACAATGAACATTAAAAACTTGAGTGACGTGAACTTTTATAAGGTTAAAAAATATGTGCGGACACAAAGGTTTCAAATGGAGAAACGTCGACATCTCTAATGGTCTAGATAAAGAGTCATTTCAACTTCACAGACAACGAGGCTAGCATGGAACCCAAATCTATATTGATCACCTACGAGAAGTTAGGTGAATAATGATTAGTGCCAATCTAGAAAAGGTTGAAAATGATATAAATACCCTTAAAAATGCTAAAGAACATTCTTAAACAAAATAAATATTCACATCGGGTCATCTAACCTAGCATGAACCCATGGATTTAACACAACTGTAAAACCATAAATTTAGCATCTTGTTAGGTCCATACACGGTTACACATAAATTCATATAAATCAGCACAGTTTGAACCATATCAATGAGTTATTAGTCATAAATGAAGATAATTTATTATTCACAAGTTCATGCTCTCTTTCTACTTTGCTTTATTTTCAATTTATCTAATCTAAAGTTGGGGACCGCCTTAACAAACTTAATAATTATTGTTGTAATAAAATTCTCACCAAATCGTTGAAATCTAGTGCATCTTGCAAGAACCAAGAAGCAAATATTGATGAGTATCGCCACAAGCCCGACCCCTCGTCAAATATCATATGACCAACCTTCAAATGTATTACATCTTTTATATATACAATGCCAACCACCTTAGACTCTTAGCTGAGCGATATGCCAGTTTGTGTTAAACGAATGGAATAGTAAATCATGGGCTTACAAAAATCCTTATGAAAAGATGGGGACGAGATCCTCTATTTCAAAATTATATTTTATTTCATATTTCACGTCTTTAAATACATGTCAGGTGTATTGTATTATTACGAAATATTTTTATAAAAAATTATTCAATACACATAATATATATTTAAATATATGAAATAGAAGATTAAATACTATTTGGAATAGCGTATCCCATCCTGAAAATGTGAGGGGAAAAGCAAACTGATGGATTCCACCATTGTTTGGAAGCTTTACCGGTTGGAAATTAGTAGTTCATTTCATTTGCAAGGGGGGAGGCGTTGAATGGAGCGGGCCCAAGGACCCCCTGCTGTTGCGGACGTCGCGGTTCCTTCAGTTTGACTGGAGATTGCTTTTGCACTTCTAAAGTGCTCACATCCGCAATCACGATGCCTTTTATTCATAATAATGGTTTCATGTTACTCTGACAACCTTTTTATGTAAATTTACACTGATACCCTTGAATTGTCACAAAATGCCATTATGATGAGTCATCACTCGGACACGTCAATTATTTATAAGAATAAATATTAAATTTATAATTGCATCCCACAGGTAAGAGGCTCACTAGCTCAAAAGCTTGGATACATAAAAAGGTCTCTACTTTTCAAACCTTTAAAAAAAAGAAAAGAAAAGTGCAATAATATAAAAGTTGTCACTAATAATATTAGGTTGGAATGATTTTTACTTTGTTATTAATCATAAATTTTAGAAGACAATATTTTTTGTTTTGTTACAATATAGTTTAATAGTAACAAAAACTAGTGTCTTAAACTGTTACTATAAATAATTAACGACAAATATATCGTGACAATCTACTAATCTAATGATAACAAAATGGTAAATTTGCAGAATATTTTTCTAATTTAAATAGAAAGAAGAAACATCTCTTGTATATAGGTATTTATGTCTTCACGCAAGAAAAACAAGACTAATTAAAATGAAATGCACTGAGCCCATGAATATATATTTTTTAAAATCACAAAATGTCTCAATATCTAATGTTTTTTTGGAGGAATTTTTTTGCACATTTTCTATTTTACAGAATAAATTGTAGTTTACTCGAAACAAAACCAAAAAAAAAAAAACAAAATAGTTAAGATTCTCTATTGCAAGATAATATCTTTTCCTCTATTCTTTATATCAAATACGTGCTCAAAATATTTATTTTTTCTTACAAAAATGCAAAAATATGGATATATACTCTTCACAATATTGATACAATAAAATAAAAGATAAAAATACGAATTAAAATAGAAGATACTCATACAACAACGAAAACAACAACAAATAAGATAAATAAATAAATAAATAAATCACTATTTCCCACTTCTATACTAAATACGAAAGCTAAACATCATAGCCGGCCGGCGACGTTAACCACATTAAAAAACAAACAACACAAAATCCCCGCCATTTGCCTGCACTTCCGTACTTTCCCCTGCCCCTCAGTTCATTCCTCGTATTAAATAAACCTCAAACCTTCACAAACTCCAAATCCGGCCACATTAATTCTGAAACTCAAACTTTTACAAACATAATTAATCAATGGATCTTCACCAGCTACCCCGAAATCTACGCCCTGACGGATCAAGCCCCGATTGGCTGAACAAAGGCGACAACGCCTGGCAGCTCACCGCCGCCACGTTGATGGGGCTACAATCAATGCCGGGGCTAGTCCTGCTCTACGGCGGCATGGTTAAGAAGAAATGGGCCGTCAATTCTTCTCTCATGGCGGCGTACGCATTTGCCGCAACCCTAATCTGTTGGGTGGGGTGGGGCTACCGAATGTCGTTCGGTGATAAGTTAATAGAGTTTTGGGGAAAGCCGGCGTTGGCTGTGGATGAGGATTTGCTTTTGGGGCAGGCGTTTCTGGGTATTTTCCGGCGGCGACGATGGTTTGGTTTCAGTTCGTGTTTGCGGGGATTACTGCGGTATTGGTGGCCGGGGCGGTGCTTGGGAGAATGAATTTTTTGGCGTGGATTGTGTTTGTGCCGCTTTGGCATACGTTTTTGTATACGATTGGGGCGTTTAGTGTGTGGAATCCGAACGGGTGGTTGGCGAAAATGGGTGTGATTGATTTTGCTGGAGGGTTTGTGATTCATGTGGCTTCTGGTGTTGCTGGATTTACAGCTCCATATTGGGTACGTACGTATCGGTAGTGTTATGAGCGAAAAGCAGTGGGGTTTAGAGGGAAAGATAAGATTATTTTATAATTTTTTAATTCATTTCCTACTTTATTATTAGCAGCGAGCTCGCTCGTCATCAAAGTCCATCCGTTATTACGGAAAGTTGAAGCAAAATGTAGTTTAATTGACGAAAAAGTTATTTTCCTCACAAAATGGTACGGAAAATTAAAGAAAAATTTATCTAGATCTTTCTCTTTCTTCAATACATTATGAAGTTTCTTCTTCCTTTTTTTTTTCTTTCATTAATGTTTTCTTTAATAAACAAACAAAATTTGGGATTTCATATTTCTTTTCTTTTCCTTTTTTATAATATTTTTCTTTTCTTATCAAAATTCTTAAACCAAACAGTGTAAAGAAAATGCACTTTATGAAGATATATTTATGTCTGTAATGTAAAAGCCATAAATTAGCAAATAGGATTCCCTATTTCAAATAGTGTTTCATCTCTAATTCCATGCATTTAAATATATGTTATGTGTATTGTATTTATTATTAAATATGTTTATAAGAAAATATCTAATATACATGGCATGTATTTAAAGTATGGAATGGAAGATGAAACACCATTTTAAAATAGAGGATCCCGATTGATAAATTAGTGAGAATTACCAAATATTTTAATAAACATATAAATATATTATTTTAATATCATCCAACTTACCAAACTTGAAAATACATATTCCTTTAATTTAATAGGACACTGAGTAATATGGTCAATCCAATATGGCTTCTCAAAGAGCCATTAATTAAATCATATAATAATCCAATATATGTTCCATCCTTTATTGTATTGATGCATACCAATTGTAATGCATCTACAATTAATTTGTGTTTTTCTATAAAAAAAATATTTAGTACATGTATCATGTATTTGTACAATGGAATAACCATGAGACCGCAATTGTAAATTTGTAATAGAGGACCCTAAGTGTGTAAAATGAAAGCTCATTTTATGTGTAAGATGAGAGTTTGCATATTAATCTCTAGGATTAATTATATTTTACTACCCTTTTTTATTGTGAAATTATCAACTACTATCCTCGTGATTTGAAAATTACAAATTAACTTATATAAGTTTTTTAAATTACCAAATCATCCATTTCATTAAATTTTTTGACCTAAAATTATTGATATTCTCCAATTTTTTCATTGTACTAAGTATCCATTATACTTCTATACTTAGTTATTGTAATTTTAGAAATTAAAATTGGAGAACGTTATTCGTTTTTTTGTCAAAAAATCTAACGAAATGGGTGATTTGGTAATTTTATAAACTCGTGAGGATTAATTTGTAATTTTCAAACCACGAGAATAGTAGTTGGTAATTTTACAATCTCAAAGGGCAGTCAAATGTAAGTAACTCTAATTTCTATTTTCTACTAAAAATTACATTTGGATATGCATAACTCTAATTTGGGAGTTTTTAACTATAAATTTCTTAAGTTCATGAATAGGTGGGACCGAGGAGTGACAAGGACGGAAAAAGATTTCCGCCAACCAACACAGTAATGATCTAGCCGGCGCGGGCCTGTTGTGGATTGGGTGGACCGGATTCAACGGCGGAGCACCGTACGCCGCAAGCACGGTGGCGCCGCTGGCTGTCATCAATACGCACGTTTGCACGGCGACGAGTCTGGTGAGTTGGTTACTGCTGGACATTTTTGTATTTGGGAAGGCTTCGGCCGTTGGAATGGTGAATGGTATGATAACTGGCCTTGTTTGCGTCACCCCTGCTGCAGGTACAGCTTATGTTAATTTTTCAGGCAACATATGTATAAATTCTTATATTATATGACAGGGAGAAGTAGTAGAGCGCATAATTACGATTTGAAAGTATCGGAATGTTATAAAATTGTAAAAATTATAACTCTCTTAACGGATTAAAATCTATTATAGAGATAATTTAGTTCTACTCGCAACATATGTATAAATTCTTATAATATATTCCTTGCTACCACTCTTCCCATTTCCGCTCAACCTGATCTCTGGATAGTGCTATTAACGCAGGATTAGTTCAGTGCTGGGCAGCAATCCTGATGGGCGTAATCTCAGGAACCATCCCCTGGTGCACACTCAACAAGACGACGCTATTCACGCACATCGACGACACTTTCGCCATCATCCACACCCACGCCCTTGCCGGAGCCCTAGGCGGCATTCTCACCGGTATATTCGCAGTCCCCAAACTCACCCGGTTGTTCTACAACTCGGAAAAATATATCGGCCTGGCCTACGCCCTCCAATCTGGCCGAACTTTCGCCGGTCTGCGGCAATTAGGGATTCAAATCATCGGAATTGTTTTCATTGTGTGTTTGAATGTTGTTGTGACTAGCCTGATCTGTTTATTTATTAAGTTATTTGCTCCGCTCAGGCTGAGTGAAGAAGAATTGGAAATCGGAGATGGTGAGATTCATGTAGAGGTGGCGTATGTATTGGGCGGCGATGATGATCGGAGTTTTGAGAATTTTAAGGTTAATTCGGTTTATGAGGCTGATGAATACCCCTCTGTTATGCCAAAAGTTTCTAGTTATGAACTTCGCAGGGTTTGATATTCTGCTTGGATAAATCATTTTACTTCTTTTATTTTTCTGACATTTCTCCTATTGTATGATATTAGTCATCTTTTGCATTGGGAATATATTTGGTGTTGTGATCATATATTTGTGAAGATGCTATGATGTGTATTAGTGTTTATTGCTATTGGTGCATTTTGATGGTGGCAAATAAGATATTAAATTTTACACTATTTATCTAATTAGAAAAATATATTTTACGAGTTCATTTTCGGATTTATGGTCCTAACAAAATAGTTTTTATTTGACATCATGTATGTACTTGAATGTTTGAATAGTGACACTTAGCGATTTGTTCCAAGTAAACAGACAAAATAAAAATAAAATAAATGCAATTTATCCTACGATGAATGTTTGAAATTGAAAGTTTTGGATTAATTTGTGGAATTGACGAAGGTGTGCCAATTACGTATATTACAGAAATAGCATGCACAATCAACCCAATAATATATTTCAATGTAGATATGTGACTTAATTTACTGGCGTAAATATTGTTTAATAATAAAATAAGAGTCAAAAAGAGAAAGAAAAATCAAAAGATGTAAAATGATCTCCACCAAAAATATTTTAATTGATTCGTAGAGTTTTTCTTTGAGGTTGATTCGTAGAGTTAAAATAGTCAAAGAATATGTGGAAGAATTAGGTGATCAACAAACTATTTACAAGCAATACAACTTCCTCCACAACTTGCAGCGGGAATCGGTGTTTATACAAATTTATAGGGTTATAATGTAATTTTCATGTATTTGGTAGGATACTTTAGTATTTATACAAAGTTATAGGGCTGAAATGTAATTTATGTAAAATAGTTGGACATTTCGCGCAAGGGTTTCAAATATTTTGCTCGTTTCTACTCATCCTTCACCCGCTCACAACGTTCAACGGCTACACCAGTAACTCACCAGGTTAGTATTAATATCGGATGTGTGCAATTTTGTTTTATCTTCTCGTTAATTTTTTCAATAGTGATACTTTTTTTTTTCTTTTTTGATAAATTATTTCAATAGTTACACTGTTATTTGTTTCTGCGGTGTATTTACATTACAGAGAAAACAAAAAAACCAAGTCAATTAAGACATTAAATTGAGTTCTCTATGCAAGAGTGATGCTGTTGAGGTTTAGAATCAGTTGCTCTTCAAAATTGTGGTGATTTTTAATAATCAAACTATTATTAGTTGCCTGGTGAATTTTATCTGTTATTGTGCCTTTATTATTACTTTTTTAATTTCTTTTTTTCTATAGCAGTTTGCTATGTGTTTCTGGGTATCTATGGCATCATACGAACGAACCTAAGTTTGATCTACTTTAGGTTCAACTGTTTGGTTATTTATTGTTTATAAGTAGTTTGCTAATCCAAACATTGCCTTACCTCGATTTACTTATAGCAATTTGCTATTGCTTTTGGCACGCTGGAAAAGATAGCTGATGATTAGGCTTTAAACACGTTATTGTTTGTTTTTGTGCCTTTGTTATCTTATTGCGGGACTGCAAGTAGAAACCCGTCTCCTGTTTGCTCTCTTTTGTTGGCGAGGTTGACATGTTTATCATGTTAAAATATTATCTTCTTATATTATTATGTCTTTTGCTGAATATTTATTAGTTTCAGAGGTTGCAATAGTTGTTACTTTGAAGTGGATGCCGAAATGTGCTATATTTTGCTGCATTATGTGGTACTTTCAGTTTGTACTGTGCGCATAAGGTTAAGAGCATCAGTGAAACCAAAGTCCTGAGTGTATAATCTGAACATTAACTCTTAAACAAGTGCAAAAATCAAAGCTACAGCAGATGAAAACTGGGGAACAGAAGGCAATATTTTACCTGTGGAGGCTTGTAAATGTAAATTTCTATGAAAAACATCTTTATGTTTTATCATATCTCCTTGAATGTTATTCTATTCCAGCATAATATTCTTCATGGAGTATAGAGAAATCAGATCTCAATCGTTCTTTTATTTATTTATTTATTTATTTATTTTTGAGGGGGTAGGGCAGAACTCATCCACTGCATTTATGTTTTGGAGACTTAATTTTTTTTCCAAAAAAGATAAACTCAGTCTCATGTTGGACATGTTTGGCTACGAAATTGTTTGGTTTGGTACTTATTGTTGGCCATGGGGCTTCTTCAAATTTCTTACCCATTAACATATGTTACAAAGGAATATCCTTGCCATAGTTAATGTGAGGCATCAGTGAATTATCATATCGACTAGACCCTTCATTGGCTAGTGTGTCCTCGCAAGTGTTAGAGTAGGTAGAACTCATGCCTTCTTTGATACCATGCCTGATGGTTATTGCTACTAATTACCTTCACCATCACCTGATAAGTGACACGACACGGGATATACCTATTCTGCTTATTGGAGTAGAACTGGTTAATTGAATGAGAGTAATAAATAATTCTTGGTTACTTTCTCGATTTAGAGAGCCAGGTGATCAATTTAGCATAGGAAGAAATGGTAAGATTTCTAGGCTTGATGATACTTGAGTCTAAATATAAATTGATGATACTTGAGTCTAAATATAAATTAAGGATTTTCATGGTGCAGAAGTTGCAATACTTGCACGATGGAAGCTCAACCGCTAAACAGTGATTCTCCCATTGCACGTGTGAAAGCCACCATTAGTCTTGGATCTGAGACATACTTTGCTGAGGCAAACAAGGGCCTTATCTCTGAGCAGTTATATTCGGTCAAGGAGCAGAGCATGAGCATTCTAAAGGACTTCATCACAAAGCATAATATTCCGAACGATGTTCCTGATGAACCAGAAGAAATCTCATCAGAAGAAGATGATGAAATATCTCCAAAGCCTCCAGTGAAGAAGTCAAAGAACAAACAATAGCTTCATTTGGTTTTAAACTGTTTTTCGTATCTGCCTCAAGCAGCTTTTGAGCATAGTACTTAAAACAGGCTTGATTGTAAACTTGTTACCGATATTAGTATCCTTTTGATTCCCTGCCGCAGATTCCTGGCTCTGCATTTCTTATCCCCATTTTAGCTGTGATACTGCAGCTGAAAACTCTATATTTGATTATCCACTATTTTGTGCAACTTGAGTCCTTGATGCAAATAAACAAAAGAAGAATATATTTATCAAGAAGATATATTCGTATAGTGATGGTATTGCTCAATGCTATTGCTCACCACAATAGTGGGTCACCATTGCAGATAGCAAAAATAATGACAAATAGTAGTATGAAGAGAATATTTTGAAAATTTGGGATCCCCTACTGTCAGTTAACCTCTTTAACTGAATCTCAGTGACATTACACTTGAACGTGAAAGCTTAACTATTATAGATTAACATGAAATTTACTCATAATATTTCATTCAATATGTCATATTTTTAAGGAATTTAGAGGTATGTTTGTTAGCATTTGGAGATGTTTTGGAAATAGTTGATTTGGTGAAATGAATTTTGAAAGTGATTAGAAAATCCGATAAAATTTTTGTCTAATATTTTAAGTGTTCGGTAATAACTGTTTGAGGTTGTGGATGAAACATTTTCTAGTCTAAATGTCAAATCGTGTCCTTCCTTGTCTAGTTAGTGGGATACAAAATATAATCTAAAATTATTCTTATATATAATTATAATAATTAAGTGTAATCCGAGGATGGTAACTTCGTACATTTATTTTTATCCATAATTGTTATGGTTTATCACCTAGAGATACTGTTTGCTTTTGGTAATATTTTTGAAACTAAAGGGTATTTTGGTATAATGAGTTTGGATTAATTTGTCCATAATACAAACACTGTTTGTTTGAAATTCCCAACCAAAATATACACACTGAAATTGCCAATAATCATAGGCTAGATTTTCCTTCAATTGAAAGAAATAGTGAAGGGTGATTGTAATTCCCAAATATCACACTTAGAGTTTCTATAATTAAGTAATTCCCAAAATCACACTTAGAGTTTCTATAATTAAGTCAGACCTCAAAGATGTCAAAGGTAATTATCCCATTGTAAAAATTACCATTACCAACACAGCCCCAAAATCTTCATTCTTTAACTAGCACCTAACATTTTAGATTAGTCTTGCACCCCATTGGGCACTTTTCTTTACTCTCTTCAAAATCAGCAAATCGATAGACTTAGAGATAAAAGGATATCAAAGTTTGAAAAACTTAAGAAGTAGAAAATAGTTGTGTCAAAGAACTTCACAGATGAAAGAATTCAAGACAAGGATGAATCTTATCCAAAAAACAATTTAGACAATGACAAAAAATGGAATTCCAATATATGAACAGGCTAAAATTTGATCTTGTCCTGTGAAGAAATCGTCAACACAGCCTTACTGTTCTCTGGCGCCTTGAGTAGCTGACGGACCAGGTGCCCCTGCCCCGCGAATGCGCTTCTGCAGATGTTCCAAACTAGCCACTCTTTGCAAAGAAACTGTCCTTTCAATCTTGTTCAAATTCGTTGGCACATTCTGCTCTGCTGGTGGAATATGATCCACCAAACTATTTTGGATTCTATCGTCTTGTGGTTGCTGCACACAAGTCTGATTATGATGGTAATAGTGCTGCTTCATATCATCTTGCACTGGTACAGCTGCGTCAGGTGATGTCTCGGGACTAGCGGCAAAAGATGGCATCCCGACTGTGGATATTTCAGACACAGCTTGGAATAGTGGGTTCAGCCCAGTAACTCTTTTAACTGTTTCTTCAGCCATTTTCACCTGTTGAACAAAACGAGCAGTCAATTTATCTCCAGGAATGTGTTGAATGCATATTTTAAGCAGTTTCCAATGGAAGATATCAGGGATATGAGATTTTCATTGACCAAACAGTATCTGAAGAGGCCTATGGGAAAAGTTCTGGAATTCCATTATCAAAATGGTCTTTAGAGGCAAAAGGTCACGGCCAATGAGATGCCTTCTACTTCCAATGTTTTTAGACTGGAAATGGGAGGATAGTCGGTATTTATTCACGAAATTATTTTTATAGTTCTTCAGAAATATATTCTCTTTAGAACCGATATTTCCAAGAGAAAAATAAATAAATAAATACTATAGCAGATCATTAAGGATAAGATTGGAATATTAAATCTAATATGATTTAATACCTTTGCTCTCAACGTCTCAACATCAGCTTTCAGAACTCTATTATCAACGGCTGCTTCATTGTACTTATTGCTTATGTCTGTAAGGCGCTTGAGTAAAGAGGAGTTCTCAACTCTTAATTGAGAAACCTGGGGAGAAGCATAATCAGTATATCTAATAGGAAAATTGCTGGAAGAAAATTCAAAATGAAGAAAACAGGAAGGGAGGATACCTGTGTCTCAAGCTCAGTCAAATGGGCTTGCTTTCTTCTTCTAGAGCGTCGAGCTGATTCTCTGTTTGAAAGCATTCTGAAAAAATGTAAAAGAATTAATTAAAGAAAAAACATAATTTTGAAAATAACACGATTAACAATTTCCATTTGTCAGTAATTTTTTCTTTAAGCTTAAACGAGAAAAAGAATGTTACAAAGATTATCTATGAAAATACTATCAGGGAACACTTTTTACAATTACCAAAAACTACAGATTCAGTGAACATAAAGAAAATACATGTTCTGTGATGTAAAGTACGCTTGGAAATTTCTCATCTCTATTATCAGTGTCTGAATCATATATTGCATAAACATCAGCAAGAATGTTCTTAAAATAGATTATACCCAAGCAATTAAAAC
>JACFYI010000737.1:381301-404902 GCA_014898755.1 Handroanthus guayacan
CTCCCTCCGCTTCATCATCATCTGACTGTTCCCCGGATGATCCACTTGTTGTTGACTTCACCTGGGCCCCAGACTTCTTAGTAATAGCCGGAAGGGGAGGCACACCAACTGGTCCACCAGTATCCTTTTCTTGTAGCCTTGATGAATCCCGCCCACTCACTATAATGGAAAACGAAATGAAAGCATTAACAATGTTACTGTACAAGGTCAATGTTCGAAGACTACTACAAATCATTTCCATTTATACCTGAGTAATTATGTACTCCAGGATAAATAACTACTTAACAATGAATCTAAAACGTCTGTCCGGTTTTTGGGGCCTTCTATACCTCAGGATTTTCATTATTTCAACAGCCTTTATACACTCGCGCTTTCTTAGAACACTGTCCCAGTTTATAAAGAATGAAAACATATATCTGCAGGACTAAGCTTCCCATATATTTCTCATCAATAATGAGGAAACTAAGGTTGAAGGAAAACAGAAAATGCAAGTGTATGTTGCATGAACCGCATAAAAGAGTGGGCCAGATGTCAAACCTTTGTGATTGTCAATGTTAGGATATTTTGACGCGGCTGAAAAGCATTGAATGAGGTTTTTGTGTCACGTATAAGTGGATGGGTTTAATACATATGTATGCATGATATCAGCATGAGATTTTGTTTCCTAACTTCAAATCACCCAAAGTTTCTTACTAGGAATTCATCTTTAATCAAGTCTGGACTTGAACGTTATAAATAAATATGTTTGAAGGTCAGAGGGTGTAATTGCCAACCCTGACAATGGAAAAGTATACCCCTAATCATTAGTTGAATATGTTGTTTTACTGGACAAAAGTAGAGATCAAGGAATGACATGAAGAAACATCAGAAAAACTGCTACAACCAAGAAGATGTCATGAGGACTGAACAATCAGATGGTAAGATAGTATACATATAACACTAAAAGGTTATGACAGTTATGACTCTTATCATCTTAAGACTATTATGTGGTCGCAATGTATGCTTGAACACAATCTAAGAACGTGCTCATTAAGTAAATACAAGAAGAGAAACAAAGGTAACTTAGAGATCTAGGCAAAACATCCATGACATTTGCAGCATGAGAAGCAGAAGGGTGCATAATTGTCAGTATTCATTATGTAAAGAGTTCATCTGAGCAGATTAAAACAATAGTACTATATAGTTAAAGGAAAGATTTATGGACCAACAAAACAGTAACCTAAGCAGCATAAATGAGAAACTATAAATTCCGTATCACAAAACACTCATCTGAACAAGAAACTATATGCATGATAAAAAAATGCATCAAAAGCATTAAAAGCTTCTATTAGTCGACTAAATAGGTTAATACTCTTTGGTTATTGTTTGCCCTTAGAGAAATATGGTACTAAAAATAGATTTGCCAGGTTGATGAAAGAGGGTTAACATATGAATGATAACAAATGGCCAACACACACATCTAAGTCAATGAAAAATGAACAAGGATAAAACATCAACGATGGAAAAGGATTCTTCTTTTTGAATAGAATAAAAAGATGACAAAAGATTTCAAGATTAGTACCTCGCAAAGAAATTACAAACATCAGTTATGAGAATTTTTGGAATCTCTCTCTAATCACTGTAACTAAAGTCTTTGCTTAAGCTGAAGAAGGGGACAAAAAACCAAGATGCTGTTGGATTAAACAATAGCATTCAACTTGACTTGGAAAATGGATAAGGAGTAGTCAAATAGACAAGGAACGGCATGGATGTCTAATTGTACGAAATCGAGATAGCTTGTTTTATTTATATATCAAGTTCAGATAACATGCCAACTTCATATGGATTCATGTTCCCAGGAAGTTGGTTAGAAAGGATTTCCCGTTCATTTTTCTTCTTTCCTCTTTCCTAAATATATTTGAAACTTTAGTGGGTTATGCATGCAATGATACAATTGATCCATCAGTCTATCATCCATCTAAAGTCATTATAATCACATACATATAACATCAAAACCATTCATATTCTTCAATCTACAGCAGGCTAAATATTCTCCAAATACTCCAGCAAGAATAACAGAATGGTCACCTTTTTGTGTAAGATGAGACCCCATCCGCGATGAATTAGAACCTTGAGATCCGTTGTCAGGCGCCGCAGCTGCAGATTCTTGAGCCTTGACCTAAATACATTGCAAAGTCCATTTTTTAGCATTACGAAGAAAAGTAATACATCAATGAACTTTTTAATGTTTTAATCACGTAATTACTTCAATGACTTCATTTCAACCGAGGAATTAAAAATCTGAGAAGGAACTTGGACGGAAATATCTATAGAGCAAAAGGTACAACTGGTAGAGCAATTGGTACAATTGCTCGAGGTGCCTCTGATGTTCTGAGCATAGCCATCAAGATCAGCTCAGACTCAAATTAATTTCACAAAAAACAAGAAATATCTTTATTCCCATCATTGCCTGTTTTTCCACTAAAAGTTATTCTTTCAACTTTCTGAAAAAGAAAACATACCCGAGTCAAAGCGACGGCAGCGCAGGCCAACTCGAGTTTGCTTTTAAGAAAGGCTTGATACTCCTCCGAATCGATCGGCATATTCGGTGGTGGGCCCCCTGCAGCCGGCGCCGCCATGTCTGGCTGCTGCTGATGGCCATTGACCCCCACCCCACTGTAATGATGGTTGCCTTTGATCTCCACAACGCCGTCGTTTTTTGCTGGATGCCTCGACGACGAAGACGATGACTGTACGGTGGTGGCAGTGTGAGCAGGCGCAGCAGCCTCCTGGAGGAATTGCTGGAATGCCCACTCCGACGCGCTGCGGTTCATCCCCATCGTCTTGGATGGAGGGCCGCCGCCGCCGCGTGCGGAGGATGAGAACGGCGGTGCCGTTCCCTCGTGCTCGTCCTCATCGCCCAGGCCAATCGGGGGGTGAGGGGACCAGAACCCGTCAGCTATCTCATCCACTGAAAAGACTCTATCCATCTCTCTTTCTCTCTCTATCTCTCTCTATCTCTATCTCTCTCCCCTTTGTCTTCTCCAAGCACGCAAAATCAAATTGAATAAGAGTTATCAAAATTAGCAAAGAAATACAGAAATGAAAGAAGAAAAAATGACAAGTTTTGACCATATGACGATAATGCCAGATTAAAAGGGCTATTGCCCGATCAAATATTTGTCATGTGGACAATTTTGTCCCTCACACTAAATTTCACCAACATTAATTGAAAAAATGAAATGGATACAAGAAAAATACAGATGTAAAATAATGTTTGGATATGTATTGGGGTATTTTGGAAATGACATCGGAAAATCTTGTATGGCGAAAGTAGATTTGGAAAATGTAATTGTAAGCATAGAATACGTAAGTACATTAATTTATTATATTTTGGATTGCTAATAGAAATTATCTTTGAAGGTAAGTGACATTTAGTCATAATTTTGAAAAATTTTTGAAAATCCGTTCTTCTAGTAAAATAGACGTTTGCTATGTTCTATTCATACATCAATGCCTCTAATTAATAATATTTGAAATCAATAATTAACAAAAAAATCTCTAATAAAATTACTACACAGTACAAAATCAAACAAGTTATTATTTTATAGAATATAAAAACCCAGGCACGGAACCTTCCCTAAACATGTCCAAACACTCTTTTCTCTATGAGTTTTTATCCCTTTAACAAAATATGACAAATAAAGAAAAGGGAAAAGAAAAAAAAAAAGAAAGTAAAAACAAACAAAATTTAGTTCGATGTAATCGAAGAATTTTATGGGGTTATATTCAAATAGGTAAAAGTCATTTTCCAATAATTAATTAAATATCAACTCTATTCCCCCACTTGTCTCAATTCAATCTCTTTACACATTTTTATTCTTTTATTGATTTTTTATTCTGTTTTATCAAAAAGCATATCCACAATGTTTCCTATGAAAAATATATATACATACATATATATGTATATATGCGTGTGTGTGTATATATATATTATATATATATACATATAAAAAAGGCAAATCCACATTCAGCCAACTATTTCATCTCATTTGCACTATATCATTATCATTAATTTGCAAAATTTTGACTATTTTTCATATTTTTTTTCTTTGGTGTGCTATATACATGATTCCACCTTGATAAATAATGTTTGTGTTTAGATGTTGGATATAAGGATTTTGAGGTAGAAAAAAATCTTGAAAAAAGAAAAATGAAATAAATTAAATATAAAATTTCAAGTTTATTTGACCGTTCACTTTTTTAAAAAAAAATAATAGAGTTGTTTAAAGAGATAATATGGAAAAAAAAATGATAAAAACGTATCAGGCAGGAGAGAGAGGGCAAAATAAACTTTTTCTTTGATTTTCCTTACTATTTTTTGAGGAAAATGATTTTTCCTAATTTCTCCATCTTTTTCAGCAAATTTTCATTTTCTTGGTATTTTTGACCAACCAAATCTCCAAATTATTTTCTTACTATTTTCCTTTCTCTCCTTTTTTCACCAAAATTTTGTACCAAACACAACATAATAAGGAGATGTTAGCGTTATTTTACCTAAGGGGCTTCGGCTCTTGCTGCCACTTGGTGGTGATTGATAAACCATAGATTTGTCTTTCGTGAATATTGAGATTTTAATGTTGTTACCATGTCTAAATTTAAAGGGTCTTAGAGTATTCAAATTAAATTCTTTGCTTAAAAATTGTTTATCATCTTTAAGTATCTCAACTTAATTAAAATTAGTGATGCCTAAAGCTTGATCTAGTTTCATATTCACCCCTCCCTATTACCCTATAATACAATTCATCTTATTAGTTCAGTTAAGAAAAAAATTAATGGATCTTGCTTAACAATACAATTAAACCATCTAAAAAATCTAACAGCTAACATGATGACTTAAAAATTACAAGCAAACAACTTTCCCAGGGCCTACATATAGTTTCATTAAGTTTTCCTTCTATTAACATAACAACAGTGGATGTTATTATAATTTTTCAAATTATGAATAGTGTTTTTGAAATAGAATCATACCATAGGGGTATTAGATGATTGTCCTTTAAAATTATCGTAAAATTGCAATATGACTAATAATGTTTACGATTATTCAAAATTGGTTGTACAACTTGTAATTTATGTTAAGATTTATTTATCATAAATCGTAATTTTATATAGATTTCTTTTGGACGTAATTTTTTTTCCTCATCTTTTGGAATTCTTTTTGCAGATTCAAAATTTGTTTGAACAATTTGTGGCATGCCCAATGGGATTAATTCTATATTTCATATATTCTCCAATGAAAACTTTAAAGTAGCCCTAAAAAAGAATCAACTCACTTTGGACAAGATAGACAATATTGTTGTTATGGGAGATGTTGTGAATCAGTCTTGTGCTACGGGCAAAATTGTTATTTACACTACATCAGATCAGCTTGCAAGTCCAAAGAAGATTAACTTCAAGACCCTTCCTTTTGCCCAATTGCATGCTATGGAGCCTAGGTGACTAAAAGGACAACTACGGATGAACAACTTGTGCATATATATGCCTTAAGCATTAGTGGACCTATAAAAAATTGTACAAGATCTCATGAACAATTTTTGCCCAATTGCATGTTATGGTGACTAAAGGGACAACTATGGATGAACAACTTGCTCGTATGGCTCAAGCAATAATGGACATATAAAACATTGTGGAAGATCTCATTAACAAACCGAAAAACTTCAACCTTTTGTAATCTAGTCATAATCGCCGATATTATTTGAGCCATGCCGTAGAAGAGCGAAAGAAAGATGATGAAATGCTCCACATTCGTGAACCCAAGCAAAAGGTTAACCACTCCACTTCAGCCACAATTGTCAGTCCAACAATAGCAATACATAATCACTAACACCAAAAAAATTTAATAAAAGGTGATCTCTCAAAACTTGCTCATGCACTTAAAACTCTATACAAAGATAGTTGATTCCCTTACGAATGCTAATAGGATATCAACTACCAAAATATCAGCAAATTGACAAAAAAGAAACCAACATGTTGCCTACAACAATTCATACGGTCATTGAAATTAATTCTTACCATACGTTCTATTGAAAGTGATTTTTGCCATATGATCTTCTCTATCGATATTATTTTTCTCATCCTTCCTTTTCTTTTTCTTTTTTTTTTTTTGCATACCCGATTTTTTCTTTTGAATAAGAATAATATTTTTTTCAAAGAAGTGATTACAAAATTCGATCAATATATCAATATATCCAAAACAGTGAAAAAAATTAATAACAAAAGGAAAAATCATCTACAGTCTACTATAGTGTAAAAAAAAATAAAAAAAAAAATTCCGTTTCCCTACATAAGTGAAAAAATAAAAGTCCTGACCCCAAGGTGATGCCAGCAAGTTTTACTAATTACTTCTTTACGTTTGCATGCCCAAACTTTGTACATAACAGTTGAAGCAAATGCCAAGTGGAGGCATGGAATTAGTGGCTACGGCTGTTGAGATTGTTGGCATCCACGTGGACCAGATCCTTCTGCATACGTGGCTGCTTTTTATTTTCTAAGATTAGTCGAAAAATAAATAAAAATATCATGAGAAAATAGAAAAAAAAAGGCCGAATGAAATAAAAAGTCTTTGATTGGATAGACTTGCCGAAGATGCGGCGGCTAATTGTGGATAAATATAAGAATTCGGCCCCCAAATTTGTTGGCCCACTTTTGAGGTGGGCCCCAATTTTCATCTACCATTTTAAGGTATATATATTTGATATTTACATATATCTTTACCTAATTAATTTTAAAAAATGGTAATTTTGTCAATAAAATGAAAGTTTGAATACTAATTTTCGTAATTTCAATTTTACTACAATCGCTCTCTCACTATTATTAATCAAAATAAAAAAATAAAAAATATGCACCAATGTTCAGTGACAATTTTTTTTTTTCATTTTACTTAAAAACTATCAATTTTTTTAGAAACTTCTACAGTTTTTATTATATGTAGACTGAAATTAAAATATACATTTAATGTTCTTTGTGAATTTTTAGTTTAAGAAAGTGGAGGAAATTCAACAGAAAGAGGTCATTTCGTGGCGAAAGGAGCTTCAAAAGATTAGTTGGACGCCATTTTAAGTATCTCTTGATTTTATTTTTTTTTTAATTTTGTTGTTATTTTTGCATTATATATATTAATACTCTTTTTTTTTTTTTTGAAGGGCAGCGATTGCTACATTCAAAGATTATATGAATATATTAGTAATAAAGAAAGATTAATACGATTTCAATGAAAATCTTTTAAAAACCTAATATACAATAGGCTAAATCACCACAGTGGCCCAGTTGATCGGAAAGTAGTACCACATACCGATGAGAATCTGGAGGCTATGAGACCTTCATCTTGCCACTTGAACAAAAATCTCATGAGTCCTATGTATGCTAATACTTAATATTTAATATGAATTTATAAGTGTAACATCACTTTCCCAATCGCTAGTTCTGGAAAAAGCTACTTTAAAAAATAAATATAAATAAATATATAAAGAAGCTATCATTAAGGAAACTTCTTTATGCAAAGAAGAATTTCTGACCAATGGAGAGAATTTGCCTACTTTTGAAGGCAACACTAATGCCTGTCTGAGTTGATGAGTAGATAAGGTGGACTTTTATGCGGGAGACATGCTAATTGTTAAAAGTCTCATTAATACAGTAATAATTGTTTTTTTTTCCCTAAAAGTTAGTAATAATTAGGTATTGATATTTAACAACAAACAACAATTACCTAATTAACTTTAAATAAAATAAACACCCATCTATACTTCAGTGAGACTTGAAGGATGGATTTTATCATTTGAGTTAACTACTTGAAACTCTTGTTGGTGGTGTTAGATTTGTATGAACTTTTTTATTTTTTTTTTGATAAATTTAGATTTGTATGAACTTGATTTTGCAACTGTCGTGTTAAGAAAGTTATTGAATAAGATATTATTAAGAAGTCTTTGAATTTAATATTTTGGAAATTTATTTCTAGTCAATTGATAGAATTTTTCAGAGTATGTTCTTCTAAAGAAAAGGTTTAGGAAAAGTTGTTAATTTATTTAAATAGGAAGTTTAATAAACGAAAATTGTTATTTCATGGAAAATTGTGTGATGCCACGTCGTGTGCTATCAATTTATGTTCAAGTATAGAAATAATTGGTTGCAGATTTCTCGTCATTAAAAAAGAAAGGAGTATGAGAATAGTTGGAATAATCCACCTTGCCCTGAGGGAAATCAAGACAAATTTTGTTGAATTTTTCAAGTTCTAGAAAACTCGTTTATTAATAAATATATTGAATTTCCAACATAATTATGGTAGTACTAAATAATTCACTTAGATTGCATATTTTATACTTTAGATGAACATTCTTACTTGTATGATACTCATTATTAGATTGATTGTGTACGGATGCTTGCTGAATTGAAGAACTATGCTATCAATTTTTTTTTTTTGGAAATTATTCAAATATTTATAAAAATTTCTAAATTATAATAATAGAAAATTAATACTTTGACCTGAGGTGTCGTGGTAGCTTTGTATATGGATGATTGTATTTTCCGTCCTTCAATTTTGAGAAAATCACAAAGGTGTTTGTTTTGATAGCTCTTTCTCATTTTTCATCATTTTAAGGCAATAAGTGGAAATATCAGATGGATCTCTGGAAAATAAATAAATAAACATTAAAAAAAGGGAAAAAAATATCAAATGGATAAAAATATTGTGAAAAAAAGGGGAAAAAATTTCAAATGGATATGAATATTGTGCCAAAGGGATCTGGGCTGAAACTTTGGGCCTGGGACCCAATTGACACTACAGGATGATCGTAATAAAAAATGTCTTCTTTAATTCACGTTATTAGACTTGGAATATGATTCATACATATAATTATTATTAAATTAGATAGGCTAACCCCTTATAAGTTTTATATTATATATATATATATATATATTTTAAAGCCTATTCTAACTCTTTTAAGTAAATAGACTTCTTCGAAAACCTTATCCAGACTTATATGCTAAATAGGTCAAGCCATCGAGCCATTATTTATGAGCTAAGGCCACTATTAATAGGCACGTGATAGGTGAATTGACTTATTCCCATCCATAATGCCAAGGATGAAGAGGAGACGCTATTACAAGGCATTCTTCGAGTATGCTTTATCATCCCTAGATAAAGAACTCTACATAAAACTTGTGATCTTTTGTGTTGGTAATTATGGTATTGCAACCATCATACAATTATAATTTTTCTATTTCAGTTCTATGTTGTTCTTTTTCCCTTCTTATTTTGAGTTTTTATTGTACAAACCACCAAGCTTGTAGCTTAAAGTTCACTTGCTTCTATTTATTATCTTTAAAAAAAATTTAATTAAATTAATTCAAAATCAAAAAAATAAAATTGTTTTGTCATATATTACTCTTCTCCTGGTCCACCATTTTTTCTTTCCCTTTCTTATAAAAAAGAACAAAATCATAATTTCAATGAAAATAACTCCTAAGGTGGTATTTACAATAATTTATGTAAAAACATAATTACTTACTTCTACTGAAAATTAAAAAAATTATATTATAATCAAAGGTACTTGATGTTTGAAAACTATCGGATAATTTATTGTAAGGTAACAAAATGTGGCAGTATTTGAAATTATAATAACTTATTTTTATAAAAAATAGCTTGTAGCAACTCATAAGTAGTCCAAATGCCGTTTATGAGATTTATGTTATTATTAATTAATCTTAGAGAACTTACAGCATAAGTAGAATTTCTAAGTGCTTAAAAAAATAACTTTCAGCAACTCAAAATTACATAAATACTTTTCATAATTAATTGCAAACACCATCTAAATATTTTATATAATTATTAACTCTTGTTAGCAATGCTTCAAAATTTCCGTTACCAAAAATATTGTTATTCTTATTTTACATGTGAAGACAAATCATAAAATAGTACCTTAATAAACAAAAAGATATTGATATACAAAAATTATTATCATATGTTCTCATAGTTGCTCAATTGAAATTAATTTTATAAATTTTAAAAACTATAACAACCTTTATTAAAAAATATCCAAGATTTATCTAGATAATAAAGATAAAAATTTAATTATATTCAAACAAGAAAAATAACTTTATACCTAAGAAATATAATTTAAATTTTCATAATAGTCTAATCACCATCATATAAGTGGCCATTTGTCATTGGTCTCTTTTTCTCTCGTATTATTATTAATTAATAAATTTTTTTAAAAAATAAATAAGAAAAATAAAAATAATAATGAGAAACAAAACATAAATAGAGAAAAAAGAATTCAAAAAAGAGAGAAGAACCAAAATCAAATGCAGACGAGCAATAGGGAAGTCAAATATAAAAGTCTCTCCCGATAAAGAACAGGGAGAGGAAGAGAGAGAGAGAGAGAGAGAGAGAGAGAGAGACCTGCAATCTCTCCCTTACTTGGAAACCCTAGCACAGTTCTACTGCTCCGATGATTTCTTCTTGTCCGGAAAGAATTCTTGCAAACTGGGACTAATTTAGTCAATTTAGTTGAGGTGACGGGAATCATGGCGGAGGTGGGGCAAGAGACGCTGGATTTTGGGGCTCTGGTGGCCCGTGCCGCCGAGGAATCCTACGTTTCGCTGAAGGAATTGGTGGAGAAATCGAAGTCCTCGGAGTCGTTATCGGACTCAGAGAAGAAAATTATGATTTTGAAGTACATTGTTAAGACGCAACAGCGGATGCTCCGTCTCAATGTCCTCGCCAAGTGGTGCCAGCAGGTGTTGCTGCGTTTCCGTTTTCTGTTATTTTCCTAGTTTTAGCTAAGTGTTGTGTGTGAGGTTTAAGTATGTGAAATTGCTCTTAATTGGAAGTGGATCTTTTCAGTTAGAAACTTGGAGCTGGGAACGGGTTGGTATCTGCTCGATTTGTTGAAAAGCTAAGGAATTTGTGTTAATTTCAGGGATAACTAATAAGAGTTAGCATAGGGTCTACTCGATCACAATCTTTATTTGAATGGACGCCTTACGTATAATTGACCATCTGTTTAAGTTCAAAAAGTATCTCGTTTGATTCTATGATTCGATGGATGAGTTAGAGGAGCTTTTTGTTCATTTAAATACAAGGGGGATCAGGTCCATGTGAAGGTTACATTGTTTAACTTGAGGACTGGGGAAGTTTATGTTTAAATTTGGAATTAAAATACAATAGATGTGGGTATGTGATTGTTGGAAAATTGAAGGGGTCGATAATAATGGAGGATATATTCATAAGTATCGGTTATTAGAAATTTTTTGTGTATTTGTCTCTAAAACTATGTGGTTCAGATGACAGTAGTCATTTGTTTCTAAAATTTCAAGTGGTTATGGATTAAGCATAAATTTTTTAGGGGAATGTGGTGACTTCACTATTGAAATTGATGGAGAACTAGTAAGTATTTGAGGAATGAGAACGCGAAATTTACATAGTTATATAAGCATGGATGTATTTTTGCTCATCTGAGGGTCATGTTCAAATATGGCATTAAAGTTTATTAAAATATGGGTGTGTGGCTATTGGAAAATTGAAGGGATAGGTGATATGTGGAGGATCTATTTGTAAGAATCACTTGTGGGATAGTGTTTATGTATTTGTCTATAGAATTAAGGAGTTAAAGAAGAAATTAGTGTTTGTTCATTTGTTTCTAAAATTAAGTGATTATAGATAAAAGCTTACATTTTTGTGGGAAATGACGAAATGTGATGCTTTTCCTATTGAAATGGATGGAAAACTAGTAAGTACTTAAGGAACAAGAAAAACAGTATTTAGTTATGAAGATCATATTTCTTGTTCATTCTTCTTTCATTCTTCCTTGGATGAAGAAAAAAGTTTCTTCAATTTCCTGGCTGGATTTGCAGGTTCCGTTGATACAATACTGCCAACAACTTGCATCAACTCTATCAAGTCATGAAACTTGCTTCACTCAAGCTGCGGATTCAATGTTTTTTATGCATGAGGGACTACAACAAGCTCGTGCGCCTATCTATGATGTTCCCTCTGCCATTGAGGTTCTTCTCACTGGAAGTTATCAGCGGTTACCAAAATGCATTGAAGACGTGGGCACACAAAGCACATTGAATGAGGATCAGCAAGGCCCAGCATTGATGAAACTCGATATGCTTGTTAGGTCAAAGTTACTTGAAGTTTCACTTCCTAAAGAGTTTACTGAAATAAAAGTTTCTGATGGTGTTGTTTTGCTTCGAGTTGATGGAGAATTCAAAGTTCTTGTCACACTTGGTTATCGAGGTCACTTGTCAATGTGGAGGATATTGCATTTGGAGTTGCTTGTTGGTGAGCGAAATGGACTTGTTAAGGTAGAAGAATCACGACGACATGTTCTTGGGGATGATCTGGAACGCAGAATGGCTGCATCAGAAAACCCATTCGTGACATTGTATTCCATTCTTCATGAGCTCTGTGTTGCTCTAATTATGGACACGGTTATAAGACAAGTGAAAGCACTCCGACAAGGCAGATGGAAAGATGCAATTCGTTTTGAACTTATATCTGATGGTACTAGTAGTCAGGGAGGGAGTGCTGCCTCCTCCCATGGTACTCAAGACGCAGAAATTGATTCTGCTGGCTTACGAACGCCTGGATTGAAAGTCATATACTGGTTAGATCTTGATAAAGGCACTGGAGCACCTGATGCAGGGGCATCCCCATTCTTAAAAATTGAACCGGGTTCTGATTTGCAGATAAAGTGCTCGCATAGCACATTTGTGATTGATCCTCTAACTGGCAAGGAGGCAGATTTTACCCTTAACCAGAGTTGCATTGACGTCGAGATGCTACTTCTCAGGGCAATTGGCTGTAATAGATATACTCGTCTGCTTGAGATTTACAAAGAATTGGAGAAGAATGCACAGATCAATAGAACTCCTGATGATGTCCAACTTCAGTTTCATTTGGATGATTATGAAACTGACTATGAAAAGGTATCAAACATGTGGAGTCATTTTCCATCTTTACTTTTCCTGATTAGTGGAGTTTCTATAATCAGAAAACAGTTACTCCTCACCTCTATCATAATTTTGTTTGTCTATTGCTTCTTGTGTGGCGGGAAGACATACTTCTGTAATACTTGTTGGAATTAACAGCATCTGTTGCACCATATCTCTGTCAACATTCTTTTACAACTAATAATGGGGTCGCATTCTATTTTTTCCTCATGCTTTGGGTATTACGTCTTCAATCTAAATTTAGTTCATGTTCACTATGCTTCAATGACTAGTTGTACATGTAAGCTATTCTGGGAATATTAGATTGCATATATTTTGCACTTGTTTGGAGCCCATCGCGAGCCAAATTGATGTTCAATCATCTATATATATATATATATTCCTTGGAACCTTTGGAAGATTTTACCCAGTTATCTGTCACACACTTGATTTGTTAGTCAACCAAGTTTAATACCAGCTGAAAAAGGTCATCTTCATTGAAATTCGTTATTTATTTATTTATTTAGTTTCATCATTTTCAGATTATTGATTTATTTTTGTTTCATATATTTTATTGTTTAACAGTTAAAACATGATTTTACTTTCTTTCATAACAGAGGGACAATGCATTTGATTTGCAAAAGCATGATGATCAGGAAGTTCTGCGTGTGCGTGCCTATGGTGCTTCATTTTTCACCCTTGGAATAAACATAAGGTTTTTCTTTGCTTTTCTCTTTTCTTTTACCACTACATTCTTGTTGTTTTTACCATGAAGCTAGTGACAATTGAACTATGTGATTTATGCTTGTAGATGGTGAATGTATAATAAATTGTAACTTTCATTTTCAATTTATTATTTCCAGTCTCTTATAATTGACTAGCATATAAGATGGATTCAGTTACTTGTGTAAGCTATATGATTATGATTTTCAGTTAGGTTTTTGGGAGCTTCTGTGTTACCGCAGTTTGTCTAAGTGTGGACAGATAATTGCCACACATGACTTTTGCCTTCAAGTGGAAAGAACTGTAAAATCTTTGGTGAAGTTCAATTGGTTGCTGAATCGAGATTTTGGCTCATATGGCTACGAAGGAGTTTTTGACACTGATGAAGAAGTTGGTTACTGATTACTAACATTTTTGGGGAAAACAAGTGGGACGTGGGTTGGCAGGGTTGGTACTTTTAACTTGGACTGGTGAAAGATCAAGAAAAGGAAATATACGGAGGGTAATATAGGAAATTTCATTTGAGCTTCTGTATGGGCATTTCTGTTGATAATTTTTAACTTAAAAACAGATATTTTTCAAGTCCTCGTTAAAACCTTGTTGTTTGAGTACGTGCTGCTGCTCTATAGAACTTCATTATTTTGTCATTTAGGAATTTCTATAATTATTGGAATTCTTTTGAACATGCTGAATTCAAATCAGACTGTTTTCTGGTAATACTATATGGTTTGTAACAGATTAAGATGTTTTATTAGGAATAGAAGATCATTCAGCGCCTATATACAGGCGCACACACACACACATATATAAATATTTATGTTTAATTGTATATGTATGTGGATATATATACATGTACATATATATAATATTTTTTTAATTGGACATATGAGAACAAAGTTTTACAGATTTTTTGTTGTCTGGATTAAAAACCAGCCTTAAGTGTGGTGTCTATACAGTCTATGATTGATTTCTAGAGTTCCTTCACTTTCTAATTTTCTGCAGATTATATTCGTCTAATTGTTGATCATGAACTTAAAAGAGTCACTGTTCTTGCTCCAGAGTTTAACTCTCTAACCATCCAAAATATCATAAGAATTAAGGAAGTTCTAACTTGTATGTGATCCATTCAGGCCGGCGGATCTACCATTTATGCCAACAATTTGGGTTAACTGTTTTTCCCATAATATTCTAATATTAAAACAGATGTTAATCTTATCTGACGCATCAGATTGATTAATTACTGCATTACTTTGAATGTTATAGAAAGTTGAAGCAAATTGTTAAATGAAAGGAAAAACTAAGCAAGTTAGTATGTATGTAGAACGGTATTTATAAAAGCTTTATGAACTTGTCTATTCTCTAGTCTATGAAAGATCTGACAGATTAGGCCAATCTAACAGCTTGAAGATGTTTATGAATGTGCACTTGGCTTTCCTATTTCAGAATGGTTGGAGTAAAATCACATGCTATAGGAAGGGAATTTATTGAAAATTTATCATCTCTATTTAGGGTTCAACTGTGTCCAAGAAAGAACATAAGTGTTACACTCAGATCCAAAGCAGAACTTTTTTACGGTACTTCATTAGGTCAAAGTTCTAGATCTATTGACGAGTGCAAATAATTCAAAATATACCTAAGACAACCAAATTGGTAGATAATGCTGGAGACGGTTTGATTGATACTGGATTATGGTGGTATAAGTTGCAGTTTGAAGAGATGATCTTCCTGGACCCTGGTCACATAACTGAGGCTAAGTATGTCCTTTTACCTTGCAGGAACGGTCGTTTTCTTCTTCGCTCGCCAAAAAATATTATATCATCAAAGGCTTTGCTAGAGTGTGAAGAAGCGCTGAACCAGGGAAGTATTAATGCGGTCAAGGCTTTTATCGACTTGAGGAGAAATAGTATTTTACATTTATTCGCATGCATTGGAAGGTTCTTGGGCCTCGAGGTATGTTGAAGCTTTGAGTACTTTTCTTTAGTGAATTGGTATTGCAATCTGGAACTTTAATCACTCTTCAGAAGCAAGTTATTTATGTTCTATGCTGCAAATGCTATTTGATTTCCTCATACATACTTCATACTTTAAGGGAAATGCTCTGCAATGATCATTATTCATTACTCACCGCAAGTAGTTCAAGGTGCAAATTGTAAGATTTGCATAGTTTCCTAAATGCGCCATTCATGTTATAGATGTGTAATCAACTAAATAGGCATGCTCTTCTTGCAGGTATTTGAACATGGTTATACGGCAGCTAAATTGCCTAAGAACATCTCAGATGACTCAAATTCATTGTTGATGGGATTCCCAGAGTGTGGGAGCTCGTATTTCTTGTTGATGCAACTTGACAAGGAATTCAAACCTTGTCCCAAGTTAATAGAAGCTCAGGTAGATTCCTCACGGAAAGCTGAACCATTTGGTGACATAAGCAAAGTTATTCGAGTAAAAAACTTGGATATTAGTCGGATGCGCATGTGTGAAGATGAGCTCAATTTGAGCCTTCTTGATTGTCGGAAGATGCTATCAAATTCCAATGATGGTAGTATTAATGGGAATTCTGAAAGCGGTCATCCTTCTAACTCCACCTTGGAAGGTTCTCTGCGTCGCTCTAATATCCCCATAAATTTCTCCTCTATTGTTGATGAGGTTTTTGAGCTTGAGAAGGGTTCAAATGGACAGAGCGCCTCTTCTACATATGGTCTCTCCTCTGCATCCCATTTTGGATTGGGGACTGTGAATCTCCATGGCACAAAACCTTCATCACCATCCCCTAACTGGGAAGGAGCACAAACATCCCAAAATGCCTTTAGCAATTTTAAGAGCTCGATGCAATCTGGTTCCACCAATTCACTAGCTTCAACTTTGGCGAAAAGCCAAGCTGTGAAGAAATTGACGGCTTCAAAGTCAGATCAGGATTTGCCTGCTCTCAGATCACCACATTCTGGAGGCTTTGGTTCTTATGGTATAATGGATGAGGACCAGCTGACTGTATCTGGACTTCCCTCAGCTCAGCTTTTGTCTTCACCCCAGCGAATTGGCCCTCCAGTAGTGAGTGTGAAATCTGAACCTAAAAACTTGCCTGCTGGGGCTGTATCTGGATCAAACTCATGGGTTCCTTCTCCATCATGTAAGAGGCGATCTTTATTGTTTCTTCTTGCCTTTGTTTTTTAAATTGCAGTAAGAAGCTCATTTATGCTTGATAATAATTTCCATACTTGTATCCTGTTTCTCAGCTTCAACACTGGATTCTGCTGCTCTCGAGAACTCAAATCAAGAGAGCATTCCACAACATCTTCAAAATAATGGAAGAACCCGAAAGCGCACCGTGTCAGACATGTTAAAATCCCTTCCCTCACTCCATTATCACGAAGCCAATGAAGCATCTAATAAGAGAAGGAAAATCAAGGGAGGGCCGCATCCTCAACTTCCTAGTACACGGTTGCTCATTTCACATGAAAATCCCATTAGAACTGAAGGACACAGTTTTGCAAGTCTTATAGCTGAAGCAAATAAGGGCAACGCCTCTCCTAGTATTTATGTATCTGTGCTTCTTCACATCGTTAGGCATTGCTCACTGTGTATAAAACATGGCCGGTTGACTAGTCAGATGGAGGCACTTGACATCCCCTATGTTGAAGAAGTGGGTCTGAGAAGTGCGTCTTCCAACTTGTGGTTCAGCCTTCCTTTCTCCAGAGTTGATACATGGCAGCACATATGTTTGAGGCTGGGGAGACCTGGAAGCTTGCATTGGGATGTCAAGATTATTGATCCACACTATAAAGACTTGTGGGAGCTTCAAAAAGGAAGCAATAATACTCCATGGGGTTCAGGTGTTCGGATAGCTAATACATCTGATGTGGATTCTCATATTCGTTATGATTCAGAAGGTGTTGTATTGAGTTACAACTCTGTGGAGGCTGATAGTATTAAGAAGTTAGTGGCCGACATACAGAGACTCTCTAATGCTAGAACTTTTGCGCTCAGAATGAGAAAACTACTTGGTGCAAGGACTGATGAGAAACTGGACGAGAGCAATGCAAGCATAGACGGCAGAGCTCCTTCAGGATTGAAAACTGTGGAGGGTTCTGAAAAGTTTTCTGAACAGATGAGGAGAGCGTTCAGAATTGAAGCGGTTGGGCTGATGAGTTTGTGGTTTAGTTTTGGTTCAGGGGTCCTTGCTCGCTTTGTTGTTGAGTGGGAGTCTGGTAAAGAGGGATGCAGAATGCATGTTTCTCCTGACCAACTCTGGCCCCATACTAAGGTTTGTGTCATTGTTTAGCCTGCTGTGCTGCTTATTTTTGGCATCTTAATATATTCATTCCTTCCCGCTTCTTTTTCTTTCACCGACTGAATTATATATCTTTACAGATATATGGAATTCTGTTTTTATTTTTTAAAATGGAAAGAACTTCTGACTAGTGAAAGCTCTAAGTGCAAAATAAACTCCAGTCATTGGGGATATGCCCCATTGGGCAAAAAAGAGCTAACCATGGAATTATAGGACACCAAGTGTGCTGCATTAGTTGTGATTCTTCAGGACAAACAGAACTTTACCATCAATCATGAAGGGTTGGTTACATTCCAAAATCATCAACTCAGCAGTGTGGAATAGAGGATCCAATTGGTTAGATATGTATCAATCATAATCTATTTGAGTGTGCTTGATAGAATTAAAAATCTGAAAGAAAATCATCCCTTCTTTTTTTCCCCTCCAGACCATCGTTCTGATGGATAGAAAAATTTGCACACAATTCATTATGCGGAAATCTAAAAGCAGCTAAAGCAATAGTTCTACTTGTCAAAGGTTTTGCTTAGATAAAAACATATGAATTATTGTTTATCATTCATGACGATGGGAGATCCCAGAAGGTGAAACTTTTTATCAAAAATTAGATAGCAGTAGAGTGTCAGGTAAGGAGCTGCGATATTAATACAACTATACAAGAGTGGCTTGTGGTTCTTTTCTGTTAAATCTCATTAGAACTTGAAATATATCATGTTGTAATCAGGATTTTAGTTTTCTGGTTTTAGATTCAAGCTTCTGTTAAGAAATCAGTTACCTACCCATCTTAAAGATTTGATGTTCTTCTTGTTCTATTAAGTTGGTATTAAGGCATTGCTGAAATTTAATTCCATGCAATCAGATTCCTTATTCAAATCTCTATACAAGCACATTTATCTATTAGCTTTATGTTTTCAACAGTTTCTCGAAGATTTCATTAATGGAGGTGAAGTTGCATCCCTATTGGACTGCATTCGGCTCACTGCTGGACCATTGCATGCGCTTGCTGCTGCTACAAGGCCTGCACGAGCTGCTCCGGTTTCTGGGGTTCCTGGCATTACGGCTTCTATGCCTTCTACTCTAAAGCAGACTGGATATGTGCCATCTCCAGGGCTGCCCAGCAGTTCCAACACAACAATTAGTCAAGCTTCATCGGGTCCTGGAGGCAATCCTGGTGTACCTACACCATCAGGTCCTCCTGGAACTCATAATACAGCAGCTGCGTTGGCGGCAGCGGCGGCAGCAGCAGCTGCTGCTGCTGGAAGAGGTGGTCCTGGCATTGTTCCCAGTTCATTGTTGCCCATTGATGTTTCTGTGGTGCTAAGAGGCCCATATTGGATTAGGATCATATATCGCAAAAACTTTGCCGTTGACATGCGATGTTTTGCTGGAGATCAAGTCTGGCTGCAACCAGCTACCCCACCAAAAGTTGGTCCACCTACTGGAGGATCTCTTCCGTGTCCTCAGTTTCGACCTTTTATCATGGAGCATGTTGCTCAGGAACTGAATGGCATAGATTCTAACTTTCCAGGTGCTCCACAGGCACTTGGAATGTCTAATTTGAATAATCCCAATCCAAGTTCAGCTCCACAGCTACCGGCTACTCCTGGAAACAGAGCCAACATTGCAAATGGTGCTGCAATGTCTCGAACAGGAAATGCAATAGCTGCTTTGAACCGCATAGGAAATGCTCTTCCTGGATCTTCCAATTTACCTGCAGTTAATCCTTTACGGAGACCACCTGGTTCTGGTGTCCCTGCTCATGTTAGAGGAGAGCTGAATACTGCCATAATTGGACTTGGGGATGACGGAGGCTACGGTGGTGGATGGGTTCCTCTTGTGGCACTTAAGAAGGTCCTTAGAGGCATTCTTAAGTATCTTGGTGTACTCTGGCTATTTGCACAGTTACCAGACCTTTTGAAAGAGATCTTGGGTTCAATTTTAAAGGATAATGAAGGTGCATTACTGAATTTGGATCAGGAGCAGCCAGCCTTGCGCTTCTTTGTTGGGTAAGACAATTAGTTATATCTCATTCATAATTTCCATTCCCATGTTTACGTTTGCAGTAAAAACCAGAAAAGGACACGGAAAAACAATCAACATTCATTTCCGAAAAGGATAGTAAAATTTATTGTTGCACACACACACGTGTTGTCTACAAATTTCTTCTAACATAATAAATTTAATTTGTTTTGCTTATACTTGCAAAACACGAGTTTCAGTATCATATCCTCTTTAAGTTTTTGAAAATTGTTTATCCCACATTCATGTACCATGCGCAAGAGATGGCTTTTCTCAGATGAAATCATGCTATTGTTTGAATATTGTTTCTTATTCTAGCCATTCTAGAAATACAAAAATAAGTGTGCTTTGTTTATAGCAGTAAATGAGAAGGTAAAGAGGTAATGTGATTAAGGGAAATAGAATTTAGGATGTGCAAGTTCAAGCATGGTATGTTATGATTTTCAGTTTTTGTCTATTAGATGATAAACGGCATTTTTATCAACAGCTTTTGTGCATACACACCCCAAGAAAGGAACATAACGAAGAACAGTCTGACTTGCAGCATTCTATTGTTTAATCTATTTCTAGATCCATAAGTTTATGAATTTATCTTACGTCCATAGCTTCTGATGATATGAAATATTTTTGCAGAGGCTATGTGTTTGCTGTTAGTGTTCACAGAGTTCAACTTCTTCTCCAAGTACTAAGTGTAAAAAGGTTTCATCATTCTCAACAACAGCAACAGAACTCAGCCACTGCCCAAGAGGAATTAACTCAAGCTGAAATAGGAGAGATATGCGACTACTTTAGTCGGCGTGTTGCATCAGAGCCCTATGATGCATCTCGAGTTGCATCATTCATTACTCTTTTGACTTTACCAATTTCAGTTTTGAGAGAATTTTTGAAACTCATTGCATGGAAGAAAGGATTGGCTCAAGTGCAAGGAGCTGATGCAGCTGCAGCTCCCGCTCAAAAATCCCGTATTGAGTTGTGTCTTGAGAATCATGTGGGATTTAATAGGGATGGGACTGCCGAAAATTCATCTGTATCCAAAAGCAATATTCATTATGACCGGGCCCACAACTCAGTCGACTTTGCATTGACAGTTGTTCTCGATCCTGCCCATATACCTCAAATAAATGCTGCTGGTGGTGCTGCTTGGTTGCCCTACTGTGTTTCCATTAGATTAAGATACTCATTCGGCGAAAATCCTACTGTATCTTTCCTTGGGATGGAGGGAAGCCATGGAGGCCGTGCTTGCTGGTTGCGTGTTGATGACTGGAATAAATGTAAGCAGAGAGTAGCCCGAACTGTGGAAGTAAATGGATCTTCTGGTGGGGACACTAATCAGGGAAGGTTGAGGGTGGTTGCTGATAGTGTACAGAGAACACTACACACATGCCTTCAAGAACTTAGAGACGGCATAGGGATGACGTGACCGCGGGTTAGTAATAATGCCATTCTGTTTCCTTCAAAAAAAAAAAAATGAAAAAAGCAAAAAAAGAGGAAAAAAAAAAGGCCATTCTGTTCACTATTAACCAAAGATACAAGAAGACAGCCTATGCTGTCTCAAAGTGAGTTGGGCAACATGCCCAATTGAATGGGTCACGTTTGCAGGACATAGGGGAGGTGTCTTGCTTCGAAATTTTGACTGGTGCTGATAGGGAGGGGACTGGTTAGATAGCGAATACGTAGGGTGTTTGGTGTATTTGAGCTTGGCTAACTTTAAGACATTAGTCGGGCTATGGTTTGTTTCTCTTTGTACAGTATATTTGCTTGTATAAAATTTGATAGACTAAAGATTGTATAATTTCAACTGCCACTATGTGAAAAGAAACTGGTTTTTCAAGTGACTACAGGGTTAAACCCAAGAACTTTTAGTCAGAAATTCGCAATTTTTATCAGGAGAATGTCGTGTATTCTTGATTTGCTGGGTAGTGGATATGAGCTCGAGGCAGGATGCTAGAAATTGTGTAATTTTGTTGATACGTGGAATCTGTGAAAGAAGTAATGTACTTGATCAGTCAACGACTTTTGTGTCTTGTATAGGACCGAGGTTGCTGTACGTGTGGGATAATGTAATTTTATGTTCAATTTTTATTTTATTTTATTTTTATTTTGTGAGGGAAGTGATTGCATTTGATCAATATTAATACATCAAATGCAAGTAAATATTAAATACGTGAATAAATTCCTTAAATCATCATGCATTGCAAAAATTCTTGAAACTAGTTGAATTCATGGCTAAGATATTATGGGACTTTCACTCTCAATTTTGTCTTCCAATTTTGATATGATCAAAATTGGACTAATGTTTGTTCTGACATATTACCTATCCTACCATCCAAATGGGTCAGAATTATTGGATAAAGTTCAGATTCCAACCTTCAATGGATCCTGTTACCTAATTCAATGTCAAGTTCATTCATGTTCATTTTGAACCACGGATATTAACATGGAATTTGATTCGTCAAATACTCAAACTGATTAAAAATCCTAAAATTCGGATTAAACTCAAAATATAGTCCATCCCTTCCGACAGCCATATTCCTGGGGAACGAAAAATTCCTATAACAAAAGGACATAACAAACAGAGAATGCAAATTTTCTACAAGGAAAAATCAGATATCCAAAGAAACTCAAACCTTCGCAATCACCCTCTATTGTCCACAGGAACATAAAAAGATTCATCGAATACAACACAGACATAATAGCTAATTTGTATCTAAACAAGTGTGTCGTACATGTGATTAGCTACAACAAATTCCAATCCAAAATCGACAAAGTATCAATCCTACTAACTTTCTTTCGTGCTGGAGACCGTAGCATCTTGCTTTTCTTCTTCACTGACTGTCTGAACCTTCTCACTAGACGCCACAGCAGAATTTTCACCATCCTTCTTCAGTTCCGTCTCGAATTCTTTGGCCGCCTGCAGTTCAAATGTGCTAATGATGTAAGGGGGTTCGATCTATAGCATACACAAGAAAGAAGATAACACGAAATAAACTAAACAGGTTATTCTTTTCTTAAAAAGGAAGTTCATCAACACACGATGTATGTATAGTTAACTATTTCGGCATCCCCAATAACAGTAGCAACCCTTGTGGTTTGACAAATTACAATAGTACTATACCTCGTTAGTTTAGTTTAGCCGGTGTAAAACTAAACGGAGTGATAGCTTTGGTGCAAAGATAACATGGAATGGAATCTATTGAGAGTGCAATTCATCTTTCCCTCTTCTTACGAAAATAGATATCAGGTCACATACACAATGACACTTCTCAAACTAATCATTTGTAACCATTAACAGGTTATCATATATGATCAATTGGAGAACAGCATTTTCAGGAGTTATACTTTAGCTTTTAGATCTTCTAAGAAACAAATGCATGTAATCAAACATATATCATTTTAAAAAGTACAGAGAGTTTTTTTAAGTATTATATAGTTAAGACCATTATATCTGGATAAAGTAACAAACAACAATAGTGGAGGATACTCATTCTGCAGATCAAGATTAGATTCATCTTTCAAAACCATGCTACACACACAATAATGACAAAGTTAGTATTAGGTAGGTATACAAAAAGTCAAAAAACCTTTTTCTTTCTTTTTTTTTT
>JACFYI010000737.1:461648-472281 GCA_014898755.1 Handroanthus guayacan
CCCACTTGTGGTTTTCGGGAGAATCGTCGATGACCGCGTTGTTTTGGTGGGATTGAGTTTGGTCACTGTGGTGGCATTGGTGCTTACTCACGTGGGTTTGAATGTTCTTGTTGCGTTGATTGTTGCGGTGGTTGTGATTGGCGTTCACGCTGCGTTTAGGGGTACGGAGGATTTGTTCTTGGATGAGAGTGAAGCCGCGGAAGGCGGGTTGCTGTCGGTTGTCCGCTGAAATTGAATGATTGAGTTGAGGAATATTTCAATCGGGATTTTAATGCTGTGAATTTGAAGTATTTGCTGCCAGGTTATGGAGATTTGTGCAATCAGAAAAAATACATGTATTCTTAGCAGGTGGTATTGTGGGTTTTGATTTGATAACTGCTGGGAATTTCGATTGGTATTTGACAGAAGAAACTGGATGATCACGGTACTCGTGAGAGAAGAGAATCATTTGTTTCTTCTCGAATGCTTGGATCTTTTGATAAACCTTTTCTAGTTGTGAAGTGTAATGCAGTTTTTATGAAAATTAGATCCGATTATATAGGAGAGTGCTTGCAGACTAGCATAGCAGGTGAATTACTGTTTTCCTCCTTGTTTGATTCTTGGATTTGATGGATGAAGTTTTTCCAAGTTTTGTTGTTTCTTCTCAGTTCCAGAAATACTTTAATGCTTTTTCATTAAATGGGAACTATATCAAGTTGTGTTGGAATGGTTAGCCATTGATATCTTTCTGTGATGCTTGATGTTATGGAGATTGTTAATTGTTTGCCTAGTTCTAGTTGTTATGAGAATTTGGTGGTTTTTGTAGCAATACTTGGCTTGATTTGAAACTATTTTATGTTGTTTTGCTGCCAGGGGTTAACCAAAATCTTGTGAGTGGTATACAATAAATTTGGTCTCTCTTTTTCTTGGATTTTATTTCTTTATGCATTTTCTTGAAATTGTTCACTGTTATGTTTGGGATATGCTTTGGTGCACTCCACGTATCAGTAGTTGACATGCTTGATGCATTCAAAGTTTCGAATCTTATGTTTATACTTGCACGATAGGACCGCCCAATCTGCAAGTTGCACCCTCTAGCTGCAGTGTAGAGAGATGTATCTGTGGAAATAAACTAGCTAAAACTTCTTGTTCTTTATTGGCATTTGTTTCATAGGAAAATCATGAACTTGAGATGTCAAAAATACATATTATTGTCTCAATGAAGTGCTAATAATAGATCATAAATATTACATTATCCGACCCCCACAATCTACTGCCTATATGTCTTGGACAGATTTTTTGATTTTGGCTGGTAGATTGTTTAAATACTATCATTGATAAACCTCTTGGTTGGTTGATGAAGTGATCATACTTTATGGTATTGGCAATCATCATTCATGGTCTTAAGATTCTTGGCATGTCTCTTTCTGCATTGAACAGTTTTTCACTTGTTCAATGAAACTGTTTTAATTTCTGAGACTTTTGTGTACGTGTACACAAGGGGACGACTTTTATTAGCGTAATTTGGTGTTTTCTTGAATCAGAATGTTCAGTGGAGTCCTGCTCAACTGATCCAATTGAGACATCATGTTTGATTTCTTTGCACAAACTGGTTATCATGTATTGTGGGACCAGTGCAGGGACAACATTGGCAACTGAAGTGAATGTCTTCTTAGCCTCTTTAGGGTTTGAATGATAACTGGAGTATTAGACAATTGATTGGTAATTTGGTCCCCTCTAGCGGAGATACAATAGTTTGTGCTGTTTGTTATTATAAATTCCAATACTTTACTTTCCGTTAGTCCAACTCACAACCATGGCACAAATGAAACCCCTTTTCAGTAGTAAGGTACATTTGATGTGATGAGTTCAATTTTCACCTGTGTGAAATTATTTTTCCACCGTATAATAAATTTGAAACTTTTCTTGCCATACAATAGCCTAATAAAATTTTTCTTTGATTATTATTGTGCAAAATTTTAATTGTTATTGATGTATCGATGTTTTGAGTAAAAGTTATAATCGCTTTTCTCAAAAACAAATTCACAACCATGTTGAAAAATGTTGAAGCAAGGTCATAATTTTCAGTTGGAGATGTGGCTATGTTTAATTAAGGTGTTATAAATAGGTTTATATAGCTAAAACCCAAGTTATGCATACCCACAATGCTCTCCATCAAAAATGATTGATTTAAAAGGGTCAACAGAAGAACAAAATTGAATGGAAAATGACCATACTAGTCCATATCACTACTATGATTTTCATCAAGATTTTTGCTCTTCTTGCTGCTGCTGTGTACCATGAAATTTTCTTCCAGCCTCCACAGCTTCCCTGCAGTGCAGTAAGAATAATTAGCATTATTCCTCAAGGAATTAAATGCGAAAGCCGCTCCTCCAAACATTTTGAATTAGTTAAAAGCTAAAAAGCACTTTTTTGTCTAAAGGGATAATTACCTAAAAACCCCCCCTGAGATTTGTTGTAACTACCAAATACCCCCATGGCATGGATAATTACCTTTACATCCCTTGTATATTACAATTAGACTCTGAAAGTATAACAAACATTACAAGTAAACCCACTATCCTTAGACTAATAGAGAATCTACTTGTAATGTTTGTTACACTTTCAAAGAGTCTAATTGTGATACACGGAGGGTAATGGTAATCATCCAAATCACGGTGAGTGTTTTGTCAATTACAGCAAGCCTCAAGGGATGTTGAGGTAATTATCCTGTTTCTGTTATTGCAAACACCCCTAAAGAAAACCTTTGCATATATGAAAGCTTAAAAAAGACGACAAATTATGCTGGTGTAACCTGAAAGCAGCTACAAGCTCCATGTTCTCAGGGTTAAGTGTGACGCCCTCATAGAAAGCATTGGCCGCCTCCTCAAACTTCTGTAACATCATCACATACCATAAGTGTTAGAACAAATACGCAAGAACGGATAGATATTGAAGAGATAAGGAAATGAACGATTATTCAATAAGTTGATGACGTGACCTGCAATAGCCGAAGAGCAGCACCCTCACGATAGTAAGCCTTAGGCCAATCAGGCCTAAGAGCCTTACATTCCTTAGCATCTGCTAAAGCATGTTCGGCTTGTCCTAAACGTATCCAGCAAAGACTTCTATTCGAAAACAATGTAGCATCCGTTGGATCAAAATCAATGGCCTGCAAATTCATCAAAACAAAAAGTAAGTCACGAAGATAAACCAAAACTCTTGAACAAATCTAGAATTATTACATTTTCTGGTTAGATTCAAATGGTGCCTAACACAGTTTCGTCAATGGGGCATAGACCACGGGGCAGTTAAAAACCTAATAATCATGGGAAAGAAGGGGTGGAATCGTGATAATACATGCATTGATATAGCACAAACAAAATATGAACCTGTGTATAAGCATCGACTGCAGTCATAAAATCTTTCCTCCTAAAAGCATCGTCACCCCTAGCCTTTGCTTCAGCAGCTTTCTTCTTGGCTTCAGCTGTCACCTAAATATTGAAGTTAATGAATTAACTAAAAACGAAAACAGACTTGGAATATCTACACATTCAAACGGAGGTTAAGAGCAGGGATGAGTATTATTCGAGAAAGACCTCAGGTAAATCTTGCTTTGAAGGTGCAATATCCTTTGGTTTTTTTGTTTCCTTCCGTACTTCATTTTCCTGCATTTGTTTAGAGCACCAACGATATAATATCTGATGAGTATAAATACTGGCAAAACAAGACAATAACCACCTATTGCAGCGTAATGACAACAAATATAACAAAGAATATTGCTTTCTTCAAAATGTGGAAGAGTAATGAACTAGATAGATACCTTGTTTTTCCCAGTTTCATGTTGCATGTGTTGAAGAATTCCATCGATACTCCACTCTGGAACATCAGCAAGTGGCAATGTTACAGGAAAAAGGATCTCAACAATCGCCCTGTCTCCTCTGGCAGCTGCCACATGTATCGGCTTCATGCCATCCTGCAGCGTGAAGAAACTTAGATACTAAATGTATTTCAAAAATTTCTGTGAATGTATAACTAAATGATCATTTTCTTCCAAGCCCGCTCATCAAAAACCAAAAAGAACTTAAAACATCTGTACAAGCAATATTGTTTGTAGTACTACTCTGATATTCTCGAAGGATGTCAAAAGGGAGGCATTGGTAATTCCTGGAATAAGAGAGGAGGAGTATGTGATTTCACTATTTCGGAAGGGTATAAATGTAACTAACCCTTCTCTTTATTAAGATTCACCGATTATAGAGAATATCGTATTTAGAAGAACAACAAATGTGGTCTTTATATCCAACATATGAAATTGAAAAAGTAATCTAGAATGTCATAAGAATAGGAGGATCATGAACGATCATGTCATCTGTTTAAATGATCTTTCAAAGGTGAATATTCATATGACAAAAGATATTTCTATCAACCATTTTTACAGAAAAAATTAAATGAAAAAATGGGGCTTGTGAAAATTTGCCGACTTTACCTCATCAGCAGCATCGGGATCAGCTCCAGCTTGTAATAAGCAGTTTATGATTTCAGGGCTACCACCATCTGCAGCAATGTGCAAAGGTGTTGCTCCACCAGCAGTAACATTAACTTCTGCACCTGCCTATATAACACATGAAAGTAAGAGCCCTCAGATGCAACAGGACTATCTAAAAACATATTTCAGGTGTATCACACACCAGTTTTAGATGAATCAAACTGCCTCGGGAACTAGTGATTATTTGCCTAACACAATCTTATAATCACAGGTAACAGAAATTTGATTTTAATGAACATCCAGGGAAGGAGTTCTATAGTCCATCCAATAACCGAAGTATAATAAGTTTCACCAGAATTTTAAATTCATGAAAAAACATTCTAACATGACATAGGACAACATCAGAATTGCATGATTCTTTGTTAGATTGTCAACTTGACCGTATAGTTCATGCAAGGTAACCAAATTGTTCAATAGCCTATGTATTTAAAACGGATATCTTCATGAAAAGAATCAGAAGGATTGAAAAGGTTGCTGCAGCAAGCTATAGTTTACATGGAGAGAAAATGACAGAAAATAACCACCGAATAACTGTAGTTGCATCAGATAGGGTAGTATTCAAGACAGAGTAATATAGAACACACAGGAAATGATTTACCTTTATTAACAACTCCAAACATGGCAATGAACCTGCTGCAACAGCAGATAATAAAGGCGTAACATCATCCTCGTTTTTAACATTTGGCTGCAACAGATGCAGATAAAAAATCAAAATCCATAAAACAGAAATTGGTCTTCCACTAGACAAAAATAAATGCATGTTCTGTACTTCTGATTAAATCAACCCATGATGCAAGACTGAAACACGATATATTTTCGTTCTTGTGATCTCTTCAAATATATCTTTGTAAAGGAAATGGGATATCCTACTCATGTTTCTCCTGATTCAATGATTTAATGTTCATGTTTTTGATGGAATTGGATCAAGAATAACATATCATGTTATCACAGGATTGTACTCACAGAAACCTGTATTCTGGCAGACACTGAGATTCATATGAGGTTAAAGAAAACAGTAAAGTAATTAATGCGGAAAGATACATGATAACTTCACTTATGAAAAAATCTTTTCAAGTTAGTAGAGCATTAGCTTACATCGGCATTATGTTCTAGTAGCAATTTG
The DNA here is from genome assembly GCA_014898755.1 of Handroanthus guayacan. NCBI lineage: Eukaryota > Viridiplantae > Streptophyta > Magnoliopsida > Lamiales > Bignoniaceae > Handroanthus > Handroanthus guayacan. Next base: position 467,300 of record JACFYI010000737.1, read on the forward strand.
ACAGAATCTTGCTGGGCATGACCAGCAGCCCATACAAGTGGAGTACCAGCATCGCTTTGTAAATCAACATTTACACCCTTGTTGAGTAAGAATTTTAGCAACTCAATATCTCCTGCAAGTGAGGGTGGAACCATCACGTTTTCATGGTGACTTGATTAAAAGGGAATGAATGAAAGAATGAAAGAACACGCGAGTTTCAGTGAAATCTTTAAAGAAAATACTCCCAACCGAAATTCAAGCACTTCAAGTCACATTGGGGTACAACCTCTAAATATAGTTCCATCTTTTACATAAACACAAGTAAACCTAATCATTAGGATGCTAACTTCTACATAAGTACAATGATGTCCCTTATAAAAGTTTGACATTTCATATCAGTGGAGGCCATTCATAAACTCGGGAAATGCAAAAGTTGATTCAATGGACTCCGTTTCTTGCTTTAAACCTCATATCCCAACAAGATTAGACAAACTTTCTACAAAATTAATGTAGAAACATAAAGATCGAGTATTTATAGTGACACAATTTCAGCATAAAAGATTACAATACTAAAATGCGCCTTTTTAGAATAACGAAAATTTTCAATAGTTATGAGTAAAAATGATAAAGCAGTTTCATGAGAAAATATGTAGAAAACTACTAAAAACTAGAAGATGTGAAAAGCGTTTGGACATGCAACTAAAGACTGAAGTTAGTCTTGACAAACGCAAATCTCCCTTGATGTACCAGTCCGCATAAACTACCAAACATAAGGAAAAACAAGAAATGACTTTGAAATTCATATTAGATACAAGATCATAATGATAAGATGTCATAAATGCAAGAAAAGAAACATCAAAAAGAATGAGAAAAAAGTCAGAATTGGCAGGGTGTGACATGAAGTCGTGAACTCATCCATCTTATTTTCCGTAAGGTGAATCTGAGAACTAGACTCTGTAAGAAGAAACATTGTATGACATGAAGTCGTGAACTCATCCATCTTACTTTTCGTAAGGTGAGTCTGAGAACTAGACTCTGTAAGAAGAAACATTGTACCAAGTTCACTTCAGATAATAGATAAAGGCAAACATTTTACCTATCCCGGCGGCATGGTGCAGGGCGGTGGTCCCTAATTCACTTGGTATAGAAGGATCGGCACCACAATCTATGAGGTACTTAGCAGTGGCAGTATGTCCTTGCCGAGCGGCGTGGGTAAGAGCAGTATCTCCTGAATGCCAATACAATTTTCGATACAAAAAACAAGAAGGGACATGTGAGTATCAACTAATTCATTCTTAAACAAGTGATACGCTAGTCATATATGACTTAATTTACCATCTTCATCCTTGATATTCACATCAACCTTCAACTCCTCGACCAAGTACTTGCAAACCTCAATTTGACCCTCCCTTGCAGCAAAATGCAAAGCCCCTCTCTTGTTAGCATCCTTAATATCTGCTATTGTTTGGGATAACCCTTTTCCATCATCCAGTTGCTGGGCTAATTCTATGATTTTCCAATTTTAAAAGTCCCGTATCAAAACAAAATTAGAAAAACAATCAAAATATAGCTCAACTTCTATAAGAAAAAGTGAAAAACAAAATAAAGAATGAAAGAAAAGACTGAAGCAAATACTACATAGAAACTTAAGCTACTTACTTTTGAGGAGGTCTAAATTTCCAGTTTGCGCAGCATTCAAGAAATTCTGTACTTTTTCCCGCACTGCAATCAAGAAAAGGCATCAGAAGAAGACTAAAATTTCAGGTGGGTCTCGGAGATTTCTACTAAAACTGAGAAGAAGTATAAGACCAACAAGAAAGAACAAACCTGCAAGAGCATCAGATGCATCAGGAGCCATGATTTTTCCCTTTTCTCTCTTTCTTTCTTTTGATATTTGGAAGAGAGGAAGAGAGGCTACTCGAAGTCTTAGTGCAGACGGAAGCACAGGTATGAGTTAATGCGATTTGCGGAGTCTCGGGGAAGGCAACCAAGACTGGCTTTTTAGTGTTTTGTGCGTACGAAAATTCTCGTTGTGCGTTAAATTTTGACAACCCTAAGGTTGTAAGTCATCATCGACCATGATTGCTGCGTTTTCAAATTTAGTTTTGTTCACTTGTAATATTTCTAAAATACCACTTAATAATATAACCTTACGTGCATATAATTATATTTTTAAATAATATTTTGGTCATATTCTTTATTATTAATAAATACGCGTAAATTCATGTGTATTATTGAAAATAAACTTTAACATTTCTTCAAATTTTATTTTCAATCAATATCATTATAGTATGATTTTTTAATGATTTTTTTTCATTGTTAATGTGTCTATCTATATTGATTTGTTTTTTATTCATGACTTTATTTAACCATTTAATAAATTGTCAATCAATTGATTAATAATTATTGGGCCTACATATTATTGGACTTATGGTGTTCTATGTTATATTAGTGGGCTATTGAATTCTTTCAATGATCGATTAAATATTTTTTTCATTGTTAATGTGTCTATTTATATTGTTATCTTACGGCACATGATTGGTGAGTGGAATGAGATTCCTATCCAAATAGTATTTTACCTCTTATTCTATATCTTTAAATACATGCCACTTGTATTGTATTTATTACTAAATATTTTTATAAAAAAATATATAATGCACATGGTGTGTTTTTAAAGTATGGAATATGAGATGAGACACTATTTTGAAATATAAGATCTCGTCCCTGAATGGGTTGGGATATTGCCATTTTACTCCCACAAGACATAGTATTTTTGTAACATGATTATGAATTGGTTCCTAATTTTATTATGGGATCATGCATATGGGATGGGACACTGCTAAAAATAAATAAAATTTTATCTTGAAGTTGTGATAAGTCATCATAACCTACACATAGGGAGACAATTATAGATTAAGGATAACGACATGTTGATGACAAGCCAGCCTCGATTTCCTCTATGTTTATATAGTTTGAGCATTTGCACTCTATTTTTTGACATTATGTTTTATGTTTTAAACTCAAGTCACAAATTATTCACATATGAAATACATACTAATTATTTTAGGTAAATTGCATCTTTTATCCCTATGATATGCTTAATTGACAAATATTCCCTTGAAGGAGGAAAAAAAAAAATCTTACTGATAGTATTCCTGTGTTTTAAAAAAAATAGCAATTGACCGCTAAATTCAAGAAGTACTTTATACACACTCATTCTGCAAGCATTTTGTGATTTCACCATTGAAATATCATTTTTATCCTTCATTTTTAGGTTATTTCCATTCCTGCAAGCTAGGTGATGATTTTTAGGGAGAAGGAATAATTTCAAGTGAAATTTTAGGTAGAGATCCCCAAATTCGAGGGTTTAGCAGATAGGATGATTCAAACAAAGTGAAAAGAACTGCAAAATGGTTCCATGTACAAATGGGTTCGAATTTATTTTATGTAGAGGTAATTTCATTTGAATTTAGTGGTCAATTCCAACTTTTTTTGGAAATACAGTGGTGCAATCAGCTAGATATTTTCACATGGAGATATTTGCCAATTAGACATATCACGGTGATAGTAAATGTAATTTACCCAATTGTTTTATGCATGGTGTGCATGGGGTATTAGTATCAATTTACTACGGTGGCAAATTCCAAAAGTTACTACAAAATAATTAAATTTTGGCAACAAAAAAATAAATGGCTGTAGTAGAAATCGTATTTAATAACTCAAAATCAAAAATAATGGTGAAAGCAGTAGTATAAAATTCACCATAGCCTTGTGCCATATTTTATTTAACAAATGTAATGTTTAGATAGGAATTTATATTTGCACTCCACTTTTACTATGATACTCAATATTTGACCACTTTGCTTCTTTATTTATTCAACATCAATTGTTCCAACCTTGGATAATAAGCTCATGAGCTTCGTCTTACTTCACCATCAATAAATGAAAGAATCAGCGAGGTAAATGCATTAAAAAGGGACAAATTTTAGCAGATGGTGCTGCTATGGTTGGTGGCGAACTTGCTCTATCCTCCTGAGGAGAGGTTTGGTTTCAAACCCCATTCGAATAGGAGGAGTACGCCATGCTAATGTGCCTTGGAGCATACCATAAATATATTGTATTCTTCTTCCTATTCATTTTCCTTTTCAACCAGAGTATTAGAGAATTCCAATTCTGTATTCTTCTTCTTCTTCATTTTCCTTCTCTAGTGAAGATAGCCCCAACTCTAAAGTATTATATTTATCTCATTTGCAAAGCTTTCTTTTTCTTTGCTTATTAATTGTTTCCTTTTTGCTAAAATAGCAATATAAAAAATTCGAGTGTTATTTTTCTTATTACAATTACAACCCCCTTTATCTACTTATGTTTCTTTCTAATTTTAACATCTAAAAACTTGTTCTCATGTAAAAAATGAAATCTCTATGGACTACATGGTTTAGGTATGCAAACTTTATCATTATCCCTGTATATGTCAGTTGAGAAGAAAAATAAAAAGGAAGGATAATATAATGTGTTTAGGGGTATACTTATCTAATAATTGATGTTGAATAAACAAAGGGGCAAAGTGATCAAATGTTGAACATTAAAGTAAAAATGGAGTGCAGATATAAAACTTTGGAGTGTAAATGTTTGTAATGTTTCTGAAAAACAATGTTTTGATGTGGGGTTTGGGCATATGATATATAGTTTTGATGTCGGTTTGGAGAATATGAAACTCATTTATGTTCTGGGCGGCACGTAAAAGTTGTTTTGGATGGTGAATTAATGTTTAATATTGTCATGTGGCTAAATAGTTTTTACTTTAGATATCAAATCAATCCTTTTGTCTCTCATTAGGGTGGAAAAAAATTTGTTATAATATTTTTGATATATGGTTATGAATATAAAATTTATATATTTTATATTTGCATGAAAAGATAATGATTAATGGTTATGATTATTATGCATAATTTAGCACAATAGTTATATAATCTATAAGTAGTTATAGCATTTGCAGATTCTCC
>JACFYI010000737.1:476533-486795 GCA_014898755.1 Handroanthus guayacan
GGTGATTGAGATGGTGTTTGGCTAAGCTTGTTTAAAATAAGTTCCAATATTTAATAAGATATTAGATCTTTTTTTATAAAAATATATATATATACATATATATATTATTGAAGTGTATTTGGATATATTTAGATATAGAGCTTATAAGATGTTAGTAAACACTATTTTAAACTTATTGGTTCGAATAGGAACCTGTTCGCTCTTAGGAAGTTGAATCAATAATTATATATCGCACAAACCAAAGCAAACCAGTCAAAACTCAGAAAAATCAACTTTTGGGTTTAACTAGATTTTTCATATTCTTTATTTAGTTTTGAACTTAATCAAGTTTGATTACTTTAATTAACATTTTGAGTATTTCGATGAAATACTATTAATTTGTGAAAAATATTGCACTAAATGATTAGAATATTTCATTCTTATTATTCTGTTTCAACTTTTAGTAATAATTCATATAATATATTATATTAAATATGTTTATGATGCTATATTAGTTAAATTAAATTAGTGATTAAACCAATTGAACCTGTAATTGATGGGATCATCAATTTTATGAACAGTTCGATTTTTAAAATATTGATAGTAAGTGAACCAGGAAACCAGTAAACATGAAAATAAAAGGGAATTTGTGGGCTTCGTGGCTTTATGTTACATATAGTTTAATCATTATCTGTTTCTCTTTTAACTTTTTAGCAAAAGTAAATAATTATATATTTCCATAACTTGCTACAAGTCCAATTCTAACCTAAATATATTTCCGCGGAAGAAAAAAACAAAAAAAAAAAAAGAAGACCATGTGAGGATGTTGTGGTTCTCAACAAATGATGAAAAAAACATTTCAAGAAAACTATAAAATTTCGAACAGCTGTTGGTGTAAGAGAGATGCATCATGCATGGAATTAAATGTCTAAATCTTCATACATCTACCTATATTAACTTAAACCAAGCTAATTTTCCAACAAATTTGCACAATTAATAACAAAACATATGATATAAACTGAGACAAAAATAACTAGTTGTGTAGGATAAAATTTTCAAGCAAAATGTTTTGAGGGCAGCCCCAGTCTGCATTACATCGAACATTATAAAAATTACATAAGATATACAGCTCAGAATTCAGACATCACTTTATACAAGTCAGTCAATCATTTTGATCAATCATAGGGAAACTCGCAAGTTTTCCATGCTAATTGTAAAACTAAAACTACCAAAAGATTCAGACAACTCTTCATGACTCAACAGCATTGTCGGCATTTCCCTGATCTTGGACATGAGAATTTTCACTTCTTGTTTCTTTCTGTTCTTGTGGATGATCCTTAACTTTGTCCTTGACTTTGCTATTTTCGTTTACCTTTCGCGTACCAATTCGATCCTTACCTTTGGGAGTAATAGGAGAACTTGTACTTTCTTTGTAAACGCCTACGCTGTGACGAGTTGCTTGTACAAGAAGTCCCTTGTCTTCCGACGAAGATTTGCCTGCATCTCCACAGCTCTTTCTCCGGCTTAGTTTTGGTGACTTAGGACGGGTGACAGGCAGCTGTATTTGATGAAAGCTAGTTAAAAAGGGCGGTCCAGTATAACTTTTGCAAAGCATAAGGTAACACGAAAGGACTGTGTATTTTATGTTTTCCTCAAAATCTCGAGAGCATTTTGTGCTTCGGGATGAGGTGATTTTCATGCAAAGGGCATTTGCAAGAGCCTTTGCTTTTCGGAAAAGTGAAAAATTGTGAAAAAGTTGTAGAGAAAGTCATAATACAAGTTGAGAGTGTTTGAAAATAAAACTTAAAAGTATGAAGATGCTTCATAGGTTAGGTGAGAGATGATTTTTAGTGTTTTCTTCGCTGAACTTTACAGAATAAAAAACAGAACAAACTTAGGGGAGAGAGAGAGAGAGAGAGAGAGAGAGAGTTTTCTTAAGTTATTGCAAACACCCCCTAGAGAAGTTGAGAAGCTACTAGTAAAAGTGAGTTGTATAAATTGACAGTGTTGCAACCACAAATCAAGATAAGATTTTGTGGGAAAGAAAATGATAATGGATTTTACAAAAATAAGTATATTTTCAAAGCTTTCATGTTTTAAATTACGCTTTTGACCGAAAATAACTTTTATTGACGGGGTGTGCTGGGGTTCAAGCAATAAATAAAATGGAACAGAGGATTGTTTATTACCTTTTTAAGCTCAACCTTTGGGGGAGGCCCTTCACGATAAAAACTAGGAATTGGATTTGCTTTGTACACCATGCTCTTCCTCAGTTGTTTTATAGCTGCTTGTTCTTCTTCCTACAAATTAGGATAGAGAACTGTGAATGCGGATAAATTTGTAAAAATTTCGGGGAGAATGAGTGAAGGACCACACTGCAATTATGATGAACATGAAAGAATTAAAATTTGATAGACAAAAAGGAAAGACGTACCCTGATTCGAGCTTCATATTCAAGCTTCTCTTTTTCCAACGCTTTGTGTTTCTCCTCCAACTTAGAATAAAACTACAATATAGGCAAGGCAAAATTTGAAAAATATTTGCCAAAAGAAAGGAAACAAAAAGACAATAGATTGATTATTTCATAAACTCAAATCGTCAAGAAATGAAAACTTACGTCCTTACGTCTCTCTAAACGGCCCTCGCAACTGAATCTTGGGGCAACTGGAACTGTAACTCTAGATTTCGTTGTCCGTACAGACATTGCAGTACCATGAACATTAAGGCCAAAAAACAAAGCAAAAGACGACTACCTAATTAACAAAAAGAAATGAGAGAAGAAAACACAACGATTGGAAAAATTGGAACTCGGGCAAAGGATATGAGGAAGCCAAAGACCAATTATCTTCTTCATCATATATTTTTTTATTGTGAACATGCTGCTGCTTCGTGGACGTCGAAGGAGAGTTTGGCTGGAACAGGAAGTGCCATCATCAGCAACAAATTAATTTTCCACTATAAAGCAAATCAAAATGTCTATTTTATATCTGTTGTGGAAAACTGAGCCTCAGGCAACGTTATTTCTCATCAGTTAGCACCACATCCTCATATAATATATCATCAGAATTTTACAAGTCTACCATGTATCAACTAAAGCTGCATGATAAGTGGAACACAAATTGAATGAGAACCTTGTCGTGGCGTGACATTAAGATTGTGAAATATAATTGGTTCGACTGCTTTAAGTAGCTACCTTTATTTATTTCTACTTTTGTTAACTTCCCTTCAATGGAAAATATCCAGAATTATCAACGTAAGTTATCAAGAAAAATTAACTGCAAGGCCAAATTCAATCATAATTGTTGATTAGAAGCTCCCCCCTCAATCTAAACAAGTAGGATTCTCAATAACTTTATGTGATTCCAATCCAATGACTTCAATGTAAAGTTCCACAATCACGGAATGGAAGCAATGAAGTTGATGATACATAATGAGAAAGTGAATCATAGAATGGTAGTTGAAGATGGTATTTACCTGTGATTTTTTTGTGGTCGTCAGGGTATGCAGATCTTTAGACTGTGGCGAACATTGTACACCAGAATCATTGGTTTCAGGCTCATTAGCACGGTCTGTAAACGAGTTTTGTTTCTCAGCCTCAGCAGTAGGTGTCAGTGGCTCTAAAGAATTAGCATCAATCGTCCCATTAACAGCAGACCCTGATGCTGGCTTAACTGGCGAGTTCAACTTTTTGTCAGTCGACTTCTGAGCCTCAGGTTCATGGTTGGTGCTTTTGACACCAAGAACATCTTGCTTCTTGTCAAGTTCATCGGGAACTCTGCCCTTTACGGTCTGATCATCTGAGTCAACATGAGCTGCACCATGATTGGTACCATTGGACTTCACATTGACCACACTAGGCTTCTTGTCAAAGCGTAAGCCCGCGACATCCCTCCCCATTTGTCTCCATGAAAATAAACTCAAACCATCAAAACAATATCCATTTTCTGATACTTGAAATTTTGTTTCATGTGATGATAAAGTAACTCAGCTGCAATAGTCAGGATGGATCATAGCCTTGGAACAACTATTATATGAAATGGAGAAAAATATTTTAAACATCTTTAAGTATCTCTACAAAAGATATTAAACTGAACAAGGATTCTCTGAACATAAAACTAAACTGGGAGCCACTAAATATAAATGTCCTCTCAATTTTCTTCATTAGGTAATGAAATGTCTACTTTTCTTCATTTTCAAGATAAGCAAAATGGATGATGTTAAGATATATAATGTTGACATTTAAAAGATTTTAAGATTTTAAAGTGTCTTTACAAAGTCTTCTGATTCTCTCCCTTCTAATACTATATGTATATTTGCTGCGACGAAAATTTTCAACATGAAACGGAGACTTCACAATAGGATATAGAAAACATTGATGAACTTCGCACTTGAAGAAACCAAATAACTTTAAATTGATCCAAAATACTTAGTTTTAAATCAATATGCACCTTCCCCACTAAATTGCAAAAGGCCATAATGGAAATCCAAATAAAATGAGTGATGGAATTTTAATTCCTCTTTGGACTTCTATTAATCGGCGTTCTTGTATTAAACTTGCACATGACACAAACTAGCAAGGCATTTTTCGTTATGGACATAAATATTAAAGCCCTTTTGGAGATATTCGGTTTCGATCTCCCAGTCCCCTTTACAATGCACTTCACATTCAGACATTGTTTGTCGCTGTCCCATTAAAAGCGATCAATTTTAGTTAAATTTATTGTCAATATCTGTAGAAGAATCTCTAGTCGAATATGTTCATTTACACATCCTAAGATCATGTTAATAATCAATTCCATAGTGCACACTATGTAATATTTATATTTATCATGTCGCTTTAAATTCATAGTTTTTGGTCCTATGATCACTAGGTTTTACTTTCAGTTAGCATTAGAAAAGGAAAATAATAGATCTAGAACCCTAATTGTTTACGCTGTGTTTATTTAACTCATTTTTTTATATGAAATTCTTGTTCTGGTGATTGCGTCAATTATTGGTGTGAGTAATGGTTTTACATGAACAAGAATTGATTCAAATATGCTTTCATTGAAATTTATCCATTAAAACATATTTTCTTGTAACCCTAGTTATTATTCAGAGAAATTGAATCAGCAGTTTACAGTGATGAAATTGATGGGAAAGTTGAATTCTACACCTCAAAACGTAGGAGTCAATTCTTCGTTTTAGAAAATAGGATAAAGATGAAATTTTGACAAGAACTATTGAAGTTTCATATTCTTTAAGCATGAAAGTATCAGAAATCAGGTCCATATGATGACCTAAGATGACAATCAAGATCAAGAAGAGTGTGACTAAGTTTTTTCAAAAAAGAACCAATACACATTACGAAATGTGGATAAGAGGCCGTTTGATTAGACACTTGGCATAACCTTATGACTACTGTTTTGGAACTTTTAATGATGAATCATGCATGTATGATGTATTAATGTTGTTCCACAGCCAGCGCATGGATGCTCGCTTAAGGGACAAGCCCAACGTGTTAGACCCACCCAGCCTACTTTTATGTAACATTCTCTTATAACAACCGGTGATGTCTGAACATTTATCAAAAAAAGAAAAAACAAAACAAAACAAAAAAACCGGTGATGCCTGAACTCTTACTTTATTTTACTAATTTATTATGCTGTTGATATTGTGTTATCAGTATGTTTGGTAATTGGTTTACAATTTTAACTACGGTGTTACTAGAGACATCAAACTCTTTATCCCTGTAGAAAATTTTTTGCTGGCCTTTGTAAATGGAGAGAAAACCAATTGAGAAAATTCATCTTAAATGGGGTCAGGTGTGATAATAGTGGAGAGTACTATAGCAAAAATATTGAAAATCCACATTGTTAGTTACCTTTGCCAAGTACTTCCAAGTTGATTACTGTTGGAGTTGTTTAAATATTTAGGTCGATAACGTCAGATAGTTTCAGATAGGGCATTTAATGTGAAATATTGTTTCACAATAAAGGTTCTATTAGTCAAGGCTAGCTTTTTTATGAGGGACTAATGACAAGGTGTAATTTTTGTTATGTATAAATGATGTCTCCCGATTATTATTTTTCATCCGATCCATTCTTAAATTGATTTATTTTTGGTGAGCACGCATTTATTTATTGAGAACCATAAATCCTTTATTATGTTAGACGTATGAGATTAAAATTTTCTCACTACGACATTCTTAATTGATTATAGCAAAAATGTGATAAAATTACTAGTGTTGGCTCTAGTTCATTCATTATTAATGGAGGGTTTGACCAACTAGATTGGATATATAGTTTCTTAAATATACAAGATTTCAACACGAAGTCGGTTAAATCTTTAATTTATTGAAATAGTAGGAAATATTTAATTTATTTCACATGTTATCATCAATCAACCCACTTTGTTACAAGGTTAAGTTAGTCAATAAGTATTTGATAACTATTATTTGGTTCAACTTGGTATGTTGCATATCTTAAGACTAGGTTTTGTTTATACGACACTGATATGTCTCATAAACGATGCCATTTTGTATATTAAAGACACTAGATTCTTTTAGGGTTTTCTATTGTTTCAAAAATTTACACCATACGAGAAAACCAAACGGTTTTCTTAGAGCATCCTATCATTTTAGAAACTTATATATGTTGCTAGAAAATCCTTTTTTCCTTCTTTTTTTTTTTGGGTGGGTGGAAGGGTTTCAAATTATATTAGACATTGATTTCTTACCAGAAAATCAGAGCACTGACAATGAAATAGTATGTTGTTTGGGGTCATATTATAATGCGATTTTTGCTACGCCACTGCATCCTGATCCAATGTTTATAAACTTCTTAACATTTGTGTGCATGGAAGGTCTTATAGTGATAAAGGCCATAATTACTATGATGATAATATATAGTAATTTCACCAGATTGGATCATATTTGAGATGTAGTCAGTTCAGTATTTGTTTCTTAAAATGTGGCGAAAAGTGAAACTATGTTATTTAACACAAAAGTCATTTTCTTTAAATATTTTCTGAACTTATAATTAAAATTTTAATATTTGACCTACAAGGAATTTCAGTTTCTAACCGGAGTTCTATTAATCGAGTTCCCTTTGGTAAAAGGAGCTAAACTAATATACCATATAATATACAACTCAACAACTTATATTGTCATTAACTCACTTCTAAAAGACTTATTTTTGACGGTTGATATGGGCACAATCGTAAAAGCATGCAAAAGGGAGGGGCTAAAGTTACACAATATGTGTGGACTATGTCCCTTCTCCTCCACATATTCTTGTATCGCTTGTCCCCTCAAGTCAATAATGCAGGTTCGAGCATAGAAAAGATTGTTTGGGTAGAAACTAAGCATGTAAGGTTTAAATTTATTTTGGTGTCCTAAGTTCATCGCATTCGGGCCTACCAATATAAATTTTGCTTCATATGAAATCACAAAAGGAAATGTACTACATTTTTCTTAAATCCCTCAAGAAAGTCAAGATATGCTGCCAATTCCACAAATCCATTCTCCTTTTCAAGTCCATTCTCCAATACCATAATTAAATGAAATTAAGAATGAAAATGCACAAATCCAACCAAAAAAAAAAAGTTCAAAATGCTCAAAGCTCCCTCATGTCTCAAACCCCACTTTCTCATAACAAGAGAATTCAAAGAAAACATGAACAAAAGCTCTGAAAACAAACGCACATTACAAACATACAGGTAGAAAATAACCAGAAAGGAGAAAAACAAGCTCAGCAGAGCAACCCAATATAGAAATTATTCGCATTAACACTAAGCGGATCGAACCAAACAACGCAAGCAAAATGCATGAAATGGCGGATAAACAAGAAGGGCTAAAATTTAAATAAATGATAAAAAAAAAAAAATTCCTTACAAATGGGTTTTCTTTTCCTCTTCCTTCTATTTCCGATCTGAGTGGCAAGATCTCCAAAAACCACATCCACCTCCGCCTCCTCCAAAACCACCTCCGCCTACAGCAAACAAAACGTGAGCTCAACTCTCTCTCCCTCTCTCCCCCTTGCACTCTCTCTCTCTAACCAACGGATGTTTATGTTTTTTGTTTTCTTTTTTTTAAATTAACAGCAGTTTTACTTGTTTTTCTTTCTGTTTTCTTTGTTTTAGTCCTTTGGTTAGTCTCGAATCTCGAAACCGTTTATGTCGGACTATTGCTCATTTATTTATGGCTTCCGCTCTTTTGCCTTTTTTCCTCATTATAAATATTTTTTTTCCTTATAAAATCAAGGATATATTATAGGTAAATTTTAATAAATTCATATCGCTGTTAAAAAAGGGCAAATATATATATATATATATATAACAATGTTGGACGTGCCAAATAATAGGTGTTTACTGTGTAAATATAGAAATTCGACAACTTCTTTTATGTCTCAATTTCGAAAGTAATAAAACATTACTTTTTCTCTAAAATTAACGATTGCCGTTTTAGTACAGAAATATATGTGAAAATTGATTGTAGAGAATAGAGATAGTGAAGAAAATGCTGAAGTTATAAAATTTGTAAATTTTAAAAAAGATCGGCATGCTTGCTTTATGATAGTAAAATAGAAAATTGAGAATTCAATATCATAACTTTCATTAAAATTAAAAAAAAAAAAAAGAGTCTTTTTCTTTTGTTGTGGTAGGATAGATATTTACATTTTATTGGATAATTCTAGGTGCATAGTAAAGAGGTCAAATTTTTCAAGAAAGTATCCTTTTCTTTGTTTAATTTTATTAAGATTTCTTTATTAACACGGGAATTTTACTCTTATTATTTTTAAAAAAAAATCATGAAAATGAATTAATTACCTAGAGATATGAGAATGGATCATTAATTGCTTAGTAATTAGTGGGAGGCAATCTTCTCTACCAAACTTGAGCTATACGGATTTATAACATAATTATATTGGTTAATTATCTCAACTTTTAACAGCTTTATATTACTTAAAAATAATCTTTACATATTTATAATTTACACATTATAAAACTTTTATTTAAAATATATAATAAAGAGTATTCCTTTACCTAAAACTCAATAAATTTAATTTCCAGTTATCTAATTTATAATGCTTTTATATTCTTGAAGAAAATATTGAAAAAGTTATGTTCTTTCAATCAAAATTAAAAAGTCAATAATTGATTAATTTAGCTACATCTGAATATGAAAGCGAATTAGATTTCTCACCCTATAACATGAATAAAATAGGTGTCACTAATCATGTGTTGCTTATAAATCATCGGATTTAAATTTTTGATAGTCATTGTGATCAGTAATTATTAGCCGAGATTTTTTTTTTAATTTATGTAATTGATTATATAGTGTTCGTCTAAATATGAATAATTAATTTAATATAATTTTTAGTAATTAATATCACCAATACAACAATAATGTCATTGGCCATTAGTCATGTGAAGAGAGGACACCTGCAGCCTTGTGTATCTTCCTGGTCATAGTAATTATGTGATGGCCATAAATGTGTTTCCATTCTTACAACATAAGAAAAATGGGAAGTGATAAAAATATTTATTACAATAAAGTATTCAAAGATATTGTCAAAATAAAATTCAATATTTGAAAAATTAATTTTAGGGATTTTTCATTTGATCTAAAAAAATGCTAAGTTGTAATTTTTTGATTAAATTACTCAAGAGCTCGTTAAATAAAATAATTGATAATGTGTAGAACCGAAAATAAATCAAAATATTTAGTAATCAACTGGATATCCATCGTCTACGCATTTGAATTTGATTAATTAAATATAAAAACCAAGCTTGAATATATATTTTTGTTTGATAACCTTCTAAGTTCATCTCGAGCTCAATTTAATTAGTTGGAAATAATAAAATATGTAAAGAGTTCAATCTACTTAGCTCAACCCCTGTTTAACCCAGTTCGATTACTAATCAAACTAAAATTTTTAAATCTGGTAGAATTTCAAACAAACTTGAGTAATAATACATGCTATTGATGCGATCCATGCACGCTTTGGAATATACGAACTTTATGATAGATTCTTTTTTCAGTTTTTCAAATTGATAAGTTGCCATAATGATAATTTTATGCTATATGTTATTGAAATATTTTTGCAAACTATAGAAATTTGATTTTTAATGTAAAATATTAAAATATACATATAAATATATTTTAGTTACATGATGGGAACTTTCATAAAAGTCATCATAACTCTAGAAAACTAAGAAACATTGTTAGAGTCAAGCAAAAGGTATGATGATTTTAGGTGTAACGGTGATTGTCCGTAATTGTCGGAATTTCGGTGTAAATG
>JACFYI010000737.1:489455-511739 GCA_014898755.1 Handroanthus guayacan
TCAATTGCTCTGTAAGTTAGTAATAACTGCTCTGCATTTAGAACCCCCCAAAAAAGATAATCATGATGTACTTTGATGAATAATTTAATTATAATAATATTTCGTATCATCTAATGTATCATAGTAATATTTGTTAAATTTTATTGACAAAAAAATTTAAAAGAGTAAGAGTTGTAATTTTAAATAAAAAATTTTTATATATGCATATGTATCTCTACATTAGTATAGTGTGCTTTTTCAAATCATATTTATATTCCATGAGGTTCTTCTCCTTCATTCTTTTCTTCTTCTTCTTTTTTTTTAACTGTCATTTGAACTAAAAGACACTGTTGTAATTTTTCAAAATAAAAGAAATTGAGCGTGCAGCAAAATTTGGCGCCTCTTTCTTTCCCTCTCGCAAAACCACTCTACACCTTCTTTCCCCATCAAAACAAGAACCCCCTCACAGTTCTTTTCCCACTGTACACACACCATGCTTCGCAAGCGCCCTTCCAAATCCAAGCATGCCTTCGTTCCCCCATTCGCCCAACCCAACAAACTCCTCAAACCCACCGCCGCCGCCGACGCCACCGCAGCTCAAGCTGAACCTGCTTCCTCAAGTGCTTCGGTAGAATCTAGAACGACGCCGGTTCCTCCAAGCATAAGTCCAATCGACAAAATGGTGGCGGTGTTGGCAGAGGCTGGGTGCACACTCATCAACCCCGTCGGCCCGCCCTGCCTCCCCTCCGATCTCTACAAGTTCCGCCAACGTCTTGATGGAATGTTCTCTCACGATTCCTCTCTTCGATCCCAGTTTCTCAAGGGCTTCTCGGATTACATTTCCTCCACCAGTAATTTGCGCCGGTTAGTTAGTATTATCATCTGCCCACCTTTTCTTTTTTGAGTTTTTATGAATTACCCTTTTGGTTTTAGTGTAAGCTGAAGTTATACATTGAAGCACATAGTTCAGTACAGCTTATAGTTGGTTTCTCCTCTCTATTTATAACCAAAATGGAGCAAGAAGTTTAGTTTGTTATCATAAGAACAGACTAAAGTATAGTTTAGTTTAACATTTTATCATAAGCACAAGCAGTTTTGTTATCACAAGTGGCTAAGTGCGAAGTTCAGCTTAACATTTTCTTTCCGCACTGTATTTGCGTCCTTTAGTTTCATTTCTTCTGCTGTTAATTTTACAACTAGACCACCTCGGTAAGCTTTTGATAAATACAGGGTCTTGTTACCTTGTCATCGTGATGGCTTTGGATCAATTAGAAGCGAGAGTTTGGTTCGGATACTGTTGTTGGTTAAATCCATCCAGCAAGACTTTCTAGACATGTTGCTGGAGAAACTTCCTGAGTACTTTGACCCAGACCCTCCTGGTGGTGGTTATGGACGCTCATCTGCTCTGCGTCTTGATGATGATGTAGCAAGGCTGATACTGAATCAATTTCGATGGCTTGACTTCCTCGTGGATTCTGAGGCGTTTGCTGAGAAACTGCTTCAAGTCTTGTCTATTTGCCCCCATCATTTGAAGAAAGAGATAATAGGGTCGTTGCCTGAGATGATTGGTGACCAGAATAATAAGACTGTTGTTAATTCACTTCAGCAGATGCTCGAAGAGGACTCTTCCATTATTGTTCCGGTGCTTGATTCATTTTCCAACCTCAATTTGGATGATCTATTGCAAGATCAGGTATGTATTAATCATGCCTTGGATTAATTATGAATATTGCCACTTTCATTCATCAGTTCTTTTTCCTCCCCCTTACTTTATTTTATTTTAAAAAATCGATTGAAGGTGATTATGGTAGCATTATCCTGCATACGGACAATCGATATGGAGCACATGCCATACCTACTTAGGTTCTTGCTGCTTTCTGCAAAGGCATCAAATGCTAGGCGAATCATCTCACACATACGTGAACAGCTGAAATTTGTTGGAGTGTCTCACAAACGAGCCTCTGAGAATAGTAAACTTAAAGGAAAATCTGTTGTAGATAATGCAGAAGCTTCTGTTCTCGATGCCCTGAGATGTGGTCTGCGATTCAAAAATGTTGGTTTGACATTACACTTACGGAGTCATTTTTTATTCCCCACACTTACACATAAATGTATTGGATGCTTTTTATGTTGATGTCTTGTGATTCATTTAGATGCTTTGCGTGGAGTTACTAAAAGAACTGAAAAGCTTGGAGGAAGCTCGAGATCATAAGGTTATCGACATATGGTTGCTTACTCTTGTATTCATGAACAATGAATCTTTGCAAAAGAGTGTTGAAAAGTTATTTAAGAAAAAAGTTCTTGAAGGTTGTTTTCAAGATCATATGTTTGATCAGTGCATTCATGGTATTAAGGATTTGCCAAAGGTATTAGAGCTTTACAAATACAATTTTATATTGCAGATTTTGTTGCTTCTTCCAGTATGTTACTTATTGCTTGTCTTGCTCTATGTTGTCGCTAAAAACTAGGACTATCTTCCCACATACCTGTCATTATCTGCATACTTGTTGGCTTGCAAAGAACAAAGAGCTCAGGAATTTGGCATTCACATGTATATATGTCTATTTGGAGAATACTGTGATGCTTACTCAAGACAAGAAGTGAGTGGTCTTCTTGGCAACTTCATTGCCTCCTTAACATTTTCCTTGAAAACATTAGGTAGGTTGCCTTTCATGCTCATAGCTCTAATCACCGGCAGTTTTGTGAAGATTTTAGGAGCATTACTAACTCATGTGGGCTCTGGCATCCGCTTTGAAGTAAGTGCTGCTTTAGATGCCATGGTTATTCTGGCCTCCAAGAAGCCCCAGGAGTTGATTTCACTTTCTTCTTACATCACTGGTAGGCATATGTCAGCCTTCTTCTCTTATATCAAATCAAAGTAACATGAATTTTGCCAAACTATTTATAAGATATTATTTTTCTTTTCTTCCTCTTTACAGGCATCTTGGATTACTTGGAGAGCTTCACTGTAGAGAGCCTCCACAAGGTCCCCATCATTGTATCATTATGCTTTTGTTGATAGGGACGTCATCCTTTTTGTTCGTCTGTTCTTTAATCAATAAATTTCATGTTGCAGGTGTATGAAGTGTTCGTCCGTCTTGCAGTTTCTGCTCAATCCAGTGGACAACCTTATGGATGTTCCATTGCAAATGAACTTCTAATGATTTTGAGAAAACAGGCAAATATTTTTAATCACAATCCTCCTTTGCCTTTTCATTTGATTCTAATATATAATTCATGAATACACTATGTTTCTATTCATTAGGCCCTTTTCCAATTCTGTAGATAAATAACTCTGATCTGATGTACAAGAAGATGGGCCTAATCGGAACACTTAAGATTGTATCCTACATTGCAGATACAAATAACATTTCCCTTCCGCCATTATCACAGGTAAAACGCTGCACTGAACATCACTTGTAGATTTCTGTTTTTAAGCATATGACATACATGAGTGACTCGAGTAATTTTCATAATGTTGTTCAGGAGTGTCGCAAGTCGACAAGAATAGAAACAAAAATATCTTCTCACAAATCACTAATATTTCCTTTATCCCTCGTCCTCATTTATTTTTATGTTAATCTTACCAGTCAAGCTTAAACCTAAACAACCTTATCCTAGTGGGCTTAAAACATATCCATCTATTTATTATCAATCAGAATCATATCATCCCAAGCAAGTGAGCCCTTAGTTGATTAACTAATCCATAACCAATATCACGAGGAATGTTTGTGGAACATTCATCTCCTACATTAGCATATTACTCCCTGGTTTTTGTTGTAAGGATTCTTATGTTCAGTCTATAGTGGAGTTTATCCTTATTTAAGAGTTCCCTGGGTATTAGGTTTGATAGAAAAAGTTTGGTTCTTTGCCTCTTAGGAGATCTTTGATCTGATAATTCTTGTTTGTATTGGATTTCTTAGTTTACAAGTTAATAGATGTTGATGAGACATGGATAGATTGGAAGCTTACACAGATTAATGGATGGACTGGAAGCTCAAACAGATTATGGTTTATCCAAAATTTGAATTTATTAAGAATAGTTATGGCCAATTAAGTAGCTTCTAGTTTTGGTTTTGAAGTAAATTTACAACCTCTTCTTGGAGAAGCTCTCTAATTTCTGAGAAATGTGAGCCTATGTGACATCTCAGCGGGAGTTTGAAGGGTCTAACGGTAATTTTTCAATCTTTATACTCTCAGACATTGCAAATATCTGTTGATGAATTCGATATTTGCCAATTTATTTCACAGCTTCCTTTCTTAAAATGAGTAAACTTGTGGATCATGGATGTTATCATGTAACTTCAACTAAAAACACATGTGAAAGTTGGTTCTCCAAGTTTCTGCAGTCTTTTGTCATAACATATGATGGACAACTGAACACGAAATCAGTGTTGGGCAAAGAGAAATCTGACGCCTTCCTTAGCTTGTTGAAGAAAGTCGCAGATTCATAATCCATGTATATAGTTTGGCTTGTTTCAAATCTGTATATTGGTTTTGAGATCATTTAGCAAAAACTGAGACACGCTCATACAGGCAATATAAAACTGGACATTACGTTTGTGAATGCACATGCTACTAAGTTAAACTTTAATTATCTATGCCAAATTTACTTTTTGTGGTTTTATTATTTCTAGCATAGCATATTCATCCTATGAATTTGTTGCAGAGGTCAAATTACGAGGAAGCTGTGGAGCTCTTGAAAATATCTTTGGACTCCTGCAAACAACTGCCTTTACCATTGATCTTATTTTATGAAGAACTGGCTTCAACATTGCAAACCAAAAAACTTCATCCAACTATAATGGATTGGTGCGTTACATTGCACACGCTGTGTTTTTGGATTCATGAAATCTATTAGATACTTCTTTCTTAGTTTAGGTAATTTTGTCATGTTTCCTTTTTCGTTTCTCACAAATTGCCGCTACCACGGTCAGGTTTAGCATAAACCCTTACATATAAAATTTAAATAGGGAAATAAAGTTTATAGGGGAACAACGGAGTAATGCTTCAATTGTTAAGCCAATTGTTCTAGTTCTCTTGAATCTCTTGGACCAATTCTTTTTTTAACAATTTAACATTATTCAATATTTTTAATCCCTTTGATCTGTCCGTTGTCTATGTAAATGAGTCTGTAGATGCTCCAAAACGGACGAACCCTGAGGTAGACATGTTGCTGAATGGATCTTTGATCATTATCCTTAGTGGCACTATCTTCATAGTTCAAGTGATTTTGAGGAAGTATTCTGCAAAGTCCTCTCATGTGTTGGTATTAGAGCTGCTATGAATCTGTGTTCACTTCAGAATTAACCTTTCCTTCTTCCAAGTTGCAATCCAATATTGTAGATATTCCTTTTGGATCCTGTTTGTTTATCTATCAATGGATTAGTTAGTAATTGCTTCCCCTTTTACATGCCCGAAGTAATCTTGTGGCCTAGGCCTTTGAAGTTACGTTGTTCTTAACTATTTGACCATTAAATTAATCCGCAAAACATATTTCCAGTGATTTCCACCCAATGTTGTGCAACCAGACTTAGTCTGTGAGAGGAACTTACCCTTGTACTCACATCAGGGCAAATGCAGCAGCTTGTGACGTCATAAGTGCAGCGGTGGTGGGTCATTACTATTGATTTCACTATCTAGACAGCCTAAGTTACTGGCTGCTGCACTGATTGAGAGAGCTTCCAGGTCAAGCTGGGCAACAACATCAGCTGCATTACTGACTGCAGCATCCACATGTCCCACCTCCATGCACATTGTCCTTTTCCTCTTCAGTCCAGTGACTTCTCCGATCACTGCAACCTGAACTCTGCCAAACCTCCATATTCTCGTTATGTTTGCATTGTTATGTTTCCCAAACTGCCATGATTCAATCTGAGGATATTGAAAAACTGACTCAGAATGAGGACCATCTTTTTAAAATTTACAAGAGCGTATGGGCAAGGCAACTCTGGATTTGGAACTGTGAACATGTGCACTGCATGTGATCTCTTGAAGGTGGAAAGTAGTACAAACATTGAATACAGGTCCTAAATGTTTACTCTTTACCACATTCAAATCCTGGATAAAGTACACAGAACATTTGCTAGTTTACTAATAGATTTTGTGAATATACAGAAATGAAGGATATAAAATAATAAAAGACGCCTGGAAAAATTCAGCTGCACAATGCCAATTCCAGTGATAGTGCTAGGAAAATCATCCAATGTGGCACCTGCTAACACTTTAAAGTAATAGATTGAACTTGTCTAGTCGAAAGGTTTTCCCTTAGTCTCCCTTCGAGCTTAGGTGTGGACAATAATTTAATTAATATTATCCATGTCATGTTGTTGCTTGTATCTTATTAGTGATAGGATCAAATTTTGTTTTGTCTTGTAGGGTTGGGAAGCAAGTTGGAGAGTTTGAGTTGACATATTTATCTGACCTTGATTGTGGAAATTTAGTTGGTCGAGACTTGTCTTGCGGATTAGAAGGTAAAAGAGAAATCTGTCTGGTTCTTCTGTAAGATGCTAAGTTGGGATTTTTCTGTTACTAAAGTAGTTCGGTTAGCATTACATTGAATTTTGTTTTTGTTGATGCAGGAGAATTGTGGATGAACCTTGATGGTGATATATCTCCTATATGCTTAAATATTTTGCCACTTGTTTTCCCATCATCGAGGTAATTTTTTGCTCTTCATTTTGACTAATATTTTGCGCTAAATTTTGGAATTTCCATTTACAATTCTTGAAGACATTAATATTAATCTCTCATATGTATACAAGTTAAGATTTTAGATGAGGTGGTAATTGAATGTTGGATAATAGGCAGACTAATTTGGAGGTCTTGTTTAAGTCTCATTTATGAAAGACATTCATCTGCAAGGCTTCAAGAAAAGAACCCTTGCTGCATGTGGAGGGTTCATTCACAAAATTAAATATAAATTGTTTCTCCAGTCTTAACAATTTAAGTTTGTGAAACTGGTAGCCATGTGGTTTTTTTTCAATCTTATATTAGATTGGCTGTTGAACTTTGTAGATTCCTTTCTTGCAGATCCACTTCACCTTTACAAGTTCTTCCAACAAAGTTTGTTTTACTATCTGTAGTGAGTGCTCTTATCTGACAGTGATTTTAAAATTTAAATTGGAGGCACAAGTGCGATGGTTTCTTGCCAATTTTTATCAGGTTGAGAGATTGGCCAACCAAGGTTCTCTTGGAGGCATAGATGCGCTTCTTGGTTGCCCTTTTCACCTTCCTTCCTCCAAGGCAGGTGAAATCTGTTGTTAATAGAAGCTGATTGCTTATTTCAGTTTCGTTGTAGGCTTGTAGCCTCATTCAATGTATAACTTCTTTTTCTTCCTCCCTTTTTCCTTGTTTCTTTTCTTTTCCTTTTGGTATCTTCTGGCTACTTTCTTCGAAAGGACTGATTTCCTTCTGGAGTTGCTCTATGACTTTTTTGTGTTATCTCTTTCCTGAATTACATCAACACCACAGTTGCTTGCTGACTTGGTCCGTGGATTTAGCCATTGTAGTTTGCGTGACTGTGCCAATGCAAGCATTTTACAACAGGAGATTCGACATGTTGTTCTTTTCCCCATTTGTTGACTCTTCTAAGGCTGCTTTTGACCTTGTATGACCATGTTTAGTGGTTCGGCTCAGAACATCTGCAAGATGGAAGCTATGAAGATTATGGATTCTTGATCCTCCAGTTTCAGTAGGCAGTAGTGTCATAAGCATGTCTAAAATCGAGTAAATACATCCAAGAGTCTTAAAAGTAACTATGAGTGCCTACAATCACGATCTTACATAAATGCATGAAATGCTGGGGTTTCTTGAAATGCTTGAAAGAGATTCAGATATCCTACCAAAATCTCAATAAAAGTAACACAAATTGAAAATTTTTGTTTTACTCATATGGAAAGATCATGTGAGTTTCTAGGGATACAGTAATCAACCAGTAGCTCTTTTGGGTTTGTAGATGAGATGAGTAACATTGATTAGTGAATTTGGGGGGAGGGGTAACACTTTTCATGGAGTTGTTTGAGCTGAACTATCAAGCATCTTATGTTTGAATTCTAGGATTGAATTTTGCGATGCTTCTGCTTTATAAACAATCTCTTGTTTGCATGCAGGATTACAAGCTTGATAAGTAGCAAAATTTTCTGAATTGCCCATTCAAATTGAATGTCTCTTCGTCTTTTCTTGCCTGTTTTATGTGTATTTTCAGAATTTCCCAAAGATGAAGATAGGCTTTCAATTAGCCTCTAGATTGCATCTTGTTCTATATATCAGTGCGGGCCTAAGTCAATATACCAAAAGTTTGATAGGGCTTGACAGAAAAATTTATCAGGTCCTATCACACAATTCAAATGAGCTCAATGTATAAAATGTTCTTATACGTAAGATTGAAAGTGTAACATATGAAAAATAATGTTTAAATGTTTGCTCTATAGTGACTGTCCAGTTTTCATTCTATGCATGGTCTGTGACAAGGCTATTAATTTGCTTTATTTCCTCTGTCTATTTATGAGTGTCTGCACCACCTTTGATGGATTCTTTGCACAAAAATAATGGATTTATTTGTAAAACTGCTTTTGCCAGCCTTTCAGTTCATATCCAACTAGTAGCAATAAAATGTTTTTCGTCATCCTGTAAAATTCCTGATAAGTTTAGAAGCCAACCTAATTGAGGATCATGCCTTGTATTCTGTGAGTCAATTATTTTTGTTTATGTAAACTTCTACGAACATGTTTTATATGGTCGCATTAAAGGAATGTGATTTTAGAAGAAAGGAAGACACACTTGACCTTTCTTATTAGACCAAATGTGTAAATATTACAAATTTCGAATATTCAACGATATGTGTTAAGGTTCGTTTCTAATGGAACTGATTTATTTTATCTTTCTTTGGTAACATTTACTTCTAATATATATTTATCATACATCATCATACTGTAGTTTACATTTCCATACATTACAACAAAATTATATTATCACAAGTTGTTTTAAATCTAAATATGATATACTTTTCATAAACCCTCAGATGTTTCCTGACATTGCATGTACTTGTTTTGTGTGTATATTTTTGTAGTTTATGAGCTAATCACTTCCTCTATATTTTTGTAGTTTATGAGCTAAGCACTTTCAGATCTGCTTGTATAAACATTTATCTTACTACTGCATTTTTTTTTTTTGTGCTGACTTTTGTGTATCTTGTCCATGGCAGCTGTTCTCTCAACCTTCCTGGCAGACTTTGATGGCAAAGCAAAAGCAGACTGCTATTCTCTCTCTTTATTATGCTGCTAACTGGATGAGGGAGCTGGTACATTTGTGATCCAAATAGCTATGTTGCCTCCTATAAGAATATTCTATTTTTCTGTTTATATTGGCGAGCATGTTGGCATGTCCCTGCTAACTCCATGCTATGCAGCTAAATGCCTTTTCCACTCAAGTTGAGGGATGTGACGCTGGAAGCCAAGCAACCAAGGAAGACATAATTCTTAAGCTATTAAAGCGTTTGAGAAACCTTGTGTATGTTCTCATAAATCTCTCTAAAGCAGCTTTTATGAAATATTAGCCAGAATGTTTATAATGTTCAAGTTATTGCAACATAAAATATGCCAGTGTTTTATTCTAACTGCCTGTTTTCTTTTCCGTAGTTTATTAAACATAAAATCCCTTTCTCACTTCTCACATAGCATGTGCTTTTATTTATGGTCTTTATAATTTGGTGGATGATGAACAATTATAATCACGCAACTTACAATGCTGTGTTAAAAATTGGATTATATACAACCATGCGCTGTTTGTGGCTGCCTAGCCAATTCCTCCTAAGTTGACAAGGCTAGAATTTTGGTCCAGTTCCTCATGCATGAGACCAGTCCCTTTTGGTGGTATCCATTATCCATTTAGGCGGGCCAGGACTTATAGAGCGACTGACAGATGATGGATTGGAAGTGAAGAGAACTTTTTTGCGTCTCAGATAGGTAGTTTGTGATATCCCATGTCGCTTTAGTTCATTGGAGAATATTGTGACATGTTTATAAGGCCAGAAGTAGCTCCTGCTTATAATAGTTGCTTGACTATCTACAAAGAGAAAATATGTGTGTATATTTGAAAAGAGTCGAGTATGAATCCTCTACTTAGTTCATTAATACAATTTTGTTCTTTCCTAGATAACAAATTTGTTATTAAGTGTATATTGGTAAGGCGATTTATTTTTCGTTTTCTTTCACACTAGGACCAAGCACTTACAAGATTCACAGTTTTGGATATAGTATTTCTATATTATTGTTGAGAGCATGTAACGCATGTTTAACTATAGTTTGGTGTTGCAGATTTGTTGAGTGTTTATTGGACAATTGTCTTAAACAACATCCAGTACTTCTCCCTGAGCTCTATCCTCATTTGGAGCCGTCACCAGTTACTGAGGTGGATTGTATGGGGGACTTGGAAAAGAGAAGTCGGTGTCTTAAAGGGAGTGAATGTATCTCCCAAAATAAAAAAAGAAACATGGGAAACTCCTCATCACCGTCAGCCAATTCAAATATTGAGGAAAAGCTCAGGCAGCCCACAATAGTTGACATCTGGAGGAAAGCAGGTGCTATACCCAGCCAAGAAGCTCCAAAAGAGGATTTGTCTGTGATGTCCCCAAGAACTAGGCAGTCTCAATCAGCAGAAGATCATGCTGATATCTCTAATATACAACAAAATATTGAAATTTCTACGCCTGCAAAGTGTTTAGAAGCACAAAAGTTCAAGTTCAGGCCTCTTTCACTTCATTGCCTTTCCATACTTGCATGTTTAGAGGTATGTATGTGGCTTGCTTTCCTGTGAGCTTTATGTACACATCTGGATCATTAGATTGTGATCCAATATCTTAGGAACTGTTAATAGAGTTAATTAAGGTTGATTATAGTATTTACCTTTTGATTGTCTGAAAATTTCATCTGCTTGCATCATTGGGAAGCTGAAGAGAATTTGAAGATGGGATCAAGAAATGGTTGGAGGTGGTACCTGTATTCCTTAACTAGGGACTACTAGAATTGCATGAATGTAACACAAGAAGGATAGCATGCAGAAAAAGGAAAATCTATTGAACACCCTTGTCTACTCATATGGCTACTTAGTTCATCTCATGAACCAATTCTTTGGAAAATTTTGCACTATGAAGTATTCAGTGATATGGAAAATAAGTATAGTCAGTTTGGTTTGTTAAATTCCACTTTTTCTGGAGGGCATTTACTTTTGTCCAACCGTAGCTGATAATAAGTTTTTCATTATGTAAGTTCAATAAGGAATACATTATGAAAAAGCAAAATTACGACTTGCTTTGTGAAGCTTTTTGAATTACAAAATAATTTAATTCATGATCAGTGATCAGGTCAAACGCTTCGTTACCATTAAGCAATTGTTGAAAACTTCATCATTAAAATTGAAGCTTCCTACTATTTGAAAACCCTGGGTTGAGCAAGTTTATCTGAATTCCATCTTTATCCTTGATGGAATTCCTTCCTATTTGTTGGTAGCTCTTGATAATCTTGGTTTCAGCATAATTAGTGTATTTTCTTTGCTAATCTCCCACACTGCTGCAGTCATACTGATGTCATCAGTTCTTATAATGATGAAATTTGTTTCATATGGTTTTATTTTGTTTCTCTGAAGAGAGAATACACTCTTTCCATCTTTCACTCTCTGCTTTGAATTTTCCTCAATGAGAGATGACTTTAAGACATAAAGTTTTCCTAGGCATGTCATGATCAAGAAGATACAGTTTTAGCTGTGTTCCCAGAAGTTATTTGGGTTCTTGGCATAGACAGTTTGTTATCAACAGGATCTCTACTTTTCTAATGTTTTTTCTTCTTTCCTTTTGTCTTTCTTATTTTCAGAATAATCAAGGTTCTTGTTGTGCAGACCCGTCCGCTGAGGTATCTCTATATCTCTCTTCATGTAGACAGACATATTAGCGGCACTGGTTTACGATGCAAACAACAGGCTGAACTCTAAACAAATATGATTTTTGCATCTTCTTGTAAATGCTCACTTGACTCAATAAAACTGGAAAATTTAAGAAACATTAAGGATACCAACTTTTGAAGTAAATAAGCTTTTGGAGGATACCTGCGTTGAATTGATATTTTTGCTGGTTAGTCATCCTGTATCCATGGAACCCTGGAACCAAAAACGCCCTGTAATTGATGGAACAGAGTTCACTAGTTAAGCTAGTCTTTTAAAATAAGGAGTAGGTTCCAAATTTCTGAAACTCAAGTGCTGCATTTGTTCAGAAATTGTCATAGAACACGCTGAAGCATTACTCACAGCAGACAGAGTTCACCTGTCTGAAAACTTTTGCATCTCTGTTAGGTAGATTTCTTACTTTCTTCTTTTCGGAAAAGACACTTCATTTCTCTCTTTTGAAGCATGCTATGGGCCATCTATGAAGGATGACCCAGAGACACAAGAAAAAGACAACCTTATGCTTAAACTCTACCTTGATTCTGCAAATTCTATACTTAAAAAGAAAGGGGACTCCCATCCCTAAAGGTGGATGGGATGGTTCGGTTTCCACTCATTGATATGTAATTAACTAGTGAAAGTAAACCAACAAAATTTTCCATCTAAGCATGAAACATGGGCAAGTTAGATCGATAGCATACATAAAAATAAGAACTGAAATGCACACTTCTAAACAACAGTACAAGGAAACAAAATGGATATTCTGATGGAACGCATACATGTTGATTTGCTCCTTGAGTTATGCTTCTAGCTAATTTGCATCTCAACGAATCACATTAACCCTTTCAATATAACTGTCTACTTAACTTTTGGTTTGTACTAGTTACCTCTTCATCTGTATCTCCTGCGTGATCTTCACCAAAAGTTGGGCAACATAAATGCCACAAGAAAACAAACTTCAGCAAGATGCTCAAATGCTCCAGTTGGATTTGTGAGGGTGGAAGTAAATGATTTCTTAAGAAAGATACGACCTTTGTTTCCATACCTTAGGAGAAAATTTGATCGTGCAGTACGAATTCTTAGAGAAGGTTAGTGACACAAATTTATTGCCTAAGATGTGGAATAGGTCCTTTTCAGTTATACATGTCTTACAGAACTCAGATGTAGGTGCTGAAACTTGTCAAGGACACTGGACTACTCAATCTAGTTTGGCTGCAAACCCAGAAATAACCAACAACATTTCTGCATCACCAGTTCTGACTTGTATTTCAGTTTTTAAAGAGACACTTCTCTGCTTTGGCAAGGTGATCCATGCTTACGGCTTACCTATAGCACAATTTCTGTCTTTCTTTCGTTTCATTAGATCAAGCGATTCTTGTTTAGTGGCACAATTAATTCTTAGCTGTATTTACTCTTGCCAAGTATTGACCATTGTTGCCCCCAAAACTCTGTTTCCTATGTACAGATGCTTAATCTGCCAGATATTCTGAAGGAAAAAGCCACCCTAACAGATCTTCTCCAGGCCTTCCAGCCTGTGGAAATATCTGGTTGCTTTTTCCAAGGAATGCAGCTGATTCCTTCACCAGGGAATATGGACTATTTATATTGTGGTGCTTTTATTTTCCTAGGAGGTGTCTTTGATGTGGGTATGTCATTTAGTTTCTTCCTTTGCTTTTGATAATTCAACCAAATAAAACTTGAGGTCATATGCATGATTATTCTTTTTGGCAGCAATAAACTTCTCATTTACACTGGCTTCAGAAGTCTTGCTGACTTTAGAGTTTGTTGTTACATCCATCCGTATGTTCCTCGGTAGTTCTCCATGTGAAAATGGAAAGGATAACCGCACAGGATTTAGCAAGGAAATTGTTCCTTTTCTTTGCAAAAAACTGGGAAGTTACGCTCGGAAACTCTTGATGCACAAATGTGATAGGGATGATATTGATGGTAGTTTGAAAACTAAAGTGAGTTTAGTTTCTTATATTTCAATCTTAATGGATTTAATTGAAGATGGTATCCACTGAGGTTCAGAGAAATAAAAACAATTCTACTCATCATTGCAGGGGGAAATGGTCCAGAGGATACTTCGCATTTACTTGGCAAATTGTCAGTCGACTTCTGATTCGCTAATTGAGCTTGCATGCTCTATTTTACCTCAGGTGCACTGATTTGCAATAACACATAATATATATGCTATCCACTATCACACATTTGCTTTTTCTGCTTTTTGCCTTCTTTGGGATTCATGAAAAAGGCATCAATTTTCCTATTCTCCATGGCAGTGTTCTTAAGAACAGAATTGAAGGGAAGGCTTATTCAATTTGATCCAAATGGCTATATTTGCTATCCCTTATCACAGGCCTTCTTAAGATTTATTACCTTCTTGGGGAATTATGAAACAGATGACAGTTAACCTATATATATATTCTTCAATGGCATCATTCTTAAGCATGGGATTAAAGGGCAGACTTTGTCAGATAGATTCAAATGTATCTGTCGTGCCCACCTCAAGTCGCTTTTCATTTGCATTAGGTATCTTCGTCTGGAACTGCAGCGGAGGACGATAATCCAACTTTTCCTACCCTCTGCCCAGTAACAATGATTGTCTGGTATCGAATAATGGTGAGCTAGCGATCTCTATTTTTGTGGCTCAGGGCTAAAATGTTTTGTTGTCAACTAATGGAGATGCTGATTGTTGATTATTTTCTATGCAGCATGAGGAGAACATTTCTACACTCAACAATTTGGTGAGTGGTCTGTTATGCTGTGTTATGCATCTATGAATGAATGAGCTCGAGAACTCACTGCAATACAGATTTGGAAGTTATCTGTAGTTTCTGTGTTTTCTTGCTTAGGTTAAGGAAATTGCTCACTTAGAGAAGCCAAGAGGCGGTGCTAGAGTTGAAAATGTGGAGAGGCTCCTCAACAAAATTTTGCAGTCTGTAAACGTGGTTGTATCTCTAATTAACATTTGCAGGAATATCGATAAGGTCCCTTTTTTAATCTATTTTTTCTATATCTTTGAAGTCTAATGCAAATGAATGTTTGACGTTTTAGTTTGGTAAATTAGGTTAGTGTTCATGCAATGGCTGTTAAGTATGGCGGGAAGTTCATCGACTCCTTCCTTAAAGGTAATATTTACATATCTGAACACATTGTCCCTAGACTGGATGACAAGGAAGCTGTGGAGAACCATAGAAATGCATAATTGTTTGCATCAGTATATAACTTTTTGGAATCTTTTCTCCACAGTTTTTGATTTCTTAAAGGCCCAGTTTCAGATGCACAAGGACCTCATACTTCACTTGGTGAGACATTTGAATAGATTGATTTGCTTAGAACAGTCTTGAAATATTTGTTGTAATGAGTTTCACGTGGATATTGTCTCAGATAAAAGAGCTTCAGAAAGCAACAAGAACTATACAGACACTCTGTTCTGAAGCCAAGGTCAGCTCTTCAAATCCACATCCTATTGTAAAACTGCTCATGCTTCTTTTCACTAACATAAAATCATTGCTTCATTGAAGGGCTCGAAACTAACTGCTATAACTGGTAAAATTCCTGCCACAAAGAGATCTATGGAACGATTCTTGTTTCATGTCAAGGCTCTCCTTTACACAACACCAAGTGGATGCTCGTTCTGGATGGGTAAATATTTGCAAATCATGAAACTTCACTGTAATGGGCTGTGCTAAAATTTCCAATTCATAGGCTATAGAACTTCTGTTTGATGATTGAAGAATCTATGTCTGAGCCTTTCAATTTAATCTCCGGTCTTTCAAATTGTCAGGCAATCTAAAGCATAAGGACTTGATGGGACAAGTAGTTAGCTCTCAAGCATACTTGGATGATCAGAATGATGATATCAACAATGATCCTGCAGAAGCATGTTTGAATGACCAGAATGATGAAATTCACAATGATTCTGCAGAAACTGCTTGTGATGACCAACCAGTGAATGCGTCTAGTCTGTAATGATAAAAGATATGATTAGCTTGTTCATTCTTGTGTGCAGGCCGTCCACTTCCGTCTTCAGGCCTTGAGTTTGTGTTAAGACGGAAAATATTTTTTGTCTAGTTTAGCTGCCTTTGTACGGAGCTCTTACACTTAGTATTACTAGTCTGATCTCCATATGTGCATGAGATTATTCAGGCATGTTTATACATGTAGATTATGTAAATGAGCTACTACTGGAATATATTTGAGGATAACTGGTATCAGTTTCAGCAGATTCTGGCTTATCCTTGAACCGTAGATATCAAAGATTTGGGAACTACAGTTCATTCCGAATTTTTTATTCTAAATTGTGTTTCATATTTTATTCTATCGTGTGAATGCTTATCAGGTGTATTTTATTCTATCATGTGAATGCCTACCAAGTGTATTTTGTACTCAGGATCCCGTGCTTTTACAATGAAGGATTTAATATATTTGATATGTATTTAATATGTATTTAATATAAAGAATATGAGATAGAATATCGTTTTGAAATATAAGTTCCTAATTAGCGGCAATTATAGTTGAATTTAATCTAATAGCATTTGTTAAGGTCCTAGTATTTTTTATAATTGAGGACAGGCTAAAGATGATTTTTATATTTAAAATATTTTGAATTTTTAGGAAAATAAAATTTAATTACGGATATATTATGAAGACCTACCTTCTATTACACAAGCATTATGGAAACACCAAATTCAAATTTCATATATTACCAACACAATCTATATATAAACAATCATTATATATGATTCAAATATTCTTTGAATTTGTTCACATCTAAAATAAAAAAAGTCGAAATGTCTTAACATAACAAATCAATTATTTTTAAATAATTATGAAAGAAAGGGGTCATAGATCTAACAGAAAAATGGGTCTTTATTATGCATATATAATCGAGAATTAATCCTTGTGGTTTTTAATTTTATGGCATCATTCACTTGCATTGATTTGTGAATGCGAAAATTTTATCAACGTATCCTGCAACCATATTTTTAATTCTTATTTATTTATTTATTTTCTTTCATTTGTACTTCTTGCACATGATCACTAATTTCCTTGTGTGGCATGTGAAAATAACCTAATGCATCCCAAAAACAATTTTCACGTGCCAGAAAACCAATTCAATCAAAATGCTAAATTTTTGGTATTGATACACACACGCTAGAAGGGGTGCACTGCGGGAGGTGCAGTACCATCCCTGTCGATTTCTACTTGATAGAAACACAATATATTAGTTTAAAAAACAAAAATTATAGTGATTTAAAACATTACGAAATTATATATTTTGAAAATCGAAAGCAATCACAAAAAACAAAACCTTTCATATTTTCACACAATAATACTAACTTCATTCCCAAAAACTTCATTGAGTTCTTTAAAGAAGTTATACTAATTTCGAGCATCCCAAAAATGTCACTCCATGCTCTAAAAATCATCTTTAAAAACAAAACTTATGACAAGATAATAAAATATTTGTTGTCAAACCATTTTCTTGTCCAAAAGACAACAATCCACTTCTTTATGTGAGTTAACGCCATTTTAATTCCAATAACAAAATTACTACGATAACAATCCCTATTAATGAGTTAACGTAAAACTTAACGAAATTTGTGTAAAATTATAATTAGATAAAAAAAAAGAAAAAGAAAACATGTTGGTTGAAATATTACAAATAGGCCCCTTAGCATGCTCTCCTAAGTTCTTCACGAGTTGAACTACTGATAAGCAAAAAGAGATAGTTAAATAGCTTAAATTTCACAAATAAACCCCAAAACGCACAAAATATATAATTATCTTCCACATTCAAGACACAAAGACGATAAAATGCAAGTTCAAGAAAACTAAGAAAAACGAATAAGAAAATCACATAAATCTATAAAGATCCTAATATGCAAAATTTGAAAAATAGCAAAAAAGGAAGAGATTACATAAAAAGGAAGCTACCTGAAAAACCAAACAAAAAATGCAAATAACTGAGTTCTAATAGGTTCTAGATAGTCATATTTATAGTTATGCAATATGATTTATTTGAATAGACATGTTCTTTAACAAGAGTCATAACTATTCTTTTAATAAAAAATAACACTTATATCTTAACAATTTAATATTTGTTTAATTATCATACAAATTATTAACAAGCCACATGGGAATCGAAAATGGAGAAAAGCATGATGAGAGCTCCATTCCTCCAAGAATTGAACAACAATCTAAAATTAGTAGCAACACTCATATACAGACCTTTTCATTTTTATTTTTGTTTATTTATTATTATTATGATTTTTTCCTTCTGTTGTGTTCTCATTTCTCTAGTGAACCCATTTTTGATGAGGGTTGTTTGCTTCTGGTTATTGACGCAGCCTCCACATTGTGGCTTGTTCTATAGAATTTATTAGTTATTGGTTGCCAACCAGCTAATGGGGTGGACCCCACTTCTTCTACTTTTTAACTGGGCCCACACAAAATAAGTAATATTAAAAGATAAAGCACAAACAAAATAGCTGATGGTGCAACAGAATAAAGTGATCATAGGAATCGTGGTGTCTTTTTTGATGCAACGAATGCCTAAAAAATTGGAAAAATATCAGACATGCCCACATGCCAAGTTATTGTGCATACGCACCTTCAGCCTTATATATAATAGTAATAACATATATATTTTTTCAGCGAAGTGATTAATACACCAATAACAATAAAAAGATTTCCTCAAAAAAAAAAAAAGAAAAATTTTCAACATCTCATTGTTATATAGTAGAAAAATTATCAAAAGCTATCACTAAAACGAGTATATGGTAGAAAAATAGTTTCACACACGGTCCACAGATAAGAATCGAACTCATGACTTCTGCTGTCATTAGACTTTTGGTGTATCTTTCATCACATGCGAATAATTTACTATTAACCTCTGCCCATCTTCTTTCTCTTACATAATTTCAAGAAGTAAGCTATCCAATAACTAGTATTATAATTGTTTTAAGGAGAGATAAACTCATAAACATATAAAGATTTAACCATTAATTAGTAATATCACAAATATGGAAAATTTCCCACTTCTAATGAATACTAACTTGTATTCCATGTTTGTGTTCTAATTTTTCCTTTTAATTATATTTCCCAACAATGCACGATGTTATTTATATTTCTAACTATGCTACAAATTCTTTTAATCAATTTAATATCTTTTTCTTGTGACAAACTTTTTAATTAGTTATGCAAATTATATAGAGCAAATAATAGTGTTTTTTTTCTTTTTCTTTTTTTGGCTTCAAAGTTTTCACAACATTCACCACCACACGAGCACTTTACCTCCAAGTGGATTTTCAAGCGTAATATATAGTCTAGATCCTAAGATTGATATAACTTTCAAGTAGGCTTTCAGTCCAAATATGCAGTTGGAGAATTAATATATCTGTAACTTTATGTACCTTGTCAAATAAAATTTTTGCCATTTTCCTTGTCTTCAAGAAATTCATACAAAGAATAAATTGTTAAGATTGAAGAGGGAAAACAACCAAAAGCACTCTTTAGAAAGACATGTGGACAAATCTCTTTTGTAAAATACGTAGACACGTAGACATATCATCATTAAATAGTCCTCCGACTACATATTTCTTCTCAACAATCCACCTGCTTTCACTAACTTCCAATTAATGAAATGTTTTTAAATTATTTTTGACAGGCATCGTACCAAAACTAACAAGCTTAATAGGCCAAGCGCCCTTCACCCCAATATATATATATATATATATGAATCACTAAATGCATGATAGTTTTTATTAAATGTAGGACGTCTTAGATATATTTGCTTCCAACCATATATAACCACTGCTACCACCGCCACCATCCCCAACCTCAATACTCTCTCATCTTAAAGCTTCTTCCAATGAATACCTAGCAAAACCTTAATTCAACCTCAAATCTTTGTCAAAGATTAAAAACTTTCAAACTTTTTCATTTTGTGATGTTGATTTTACGGGTGATGTTGATTTTACGGATTAACTATCGTTTTTATGCTTCCAAAAAACACCGAACACATCCTCAATTCAACATTAATTCTTCATCAAAAGTTAAAGTAACTTCCCCAGTTCAAATTTTTACGTTTTGTGATGTTAATTTTATGGATTAGATCGATACTGATTTTATGCTTCTATAAAACATCTGACAAATTTTCAATTCAACATAAATTTTTTGTGAAAAATCAAAGTGATTTTCCTAATTCAAACTTTTACGTTTTGTAATGTTAATTTTACAGCTTAGATATCACATTTATGCTAAAAATTAAAACAAAAGAGCAAATTCTGTTCAATTTAAAATTGATTTGTGTGGGATTTCCACCCGAATTTGGTGGAATTATTAAGCAACTTCTGGCCTTTTTGGCCAAAAGTTAGGGCTCATTTCGAGCCTTTTAGCATTGAAGTTAAATAATATATATACACACACATACACACACGCATATATATCACTTCCGCCTAGTTTGAGCGGATATGACAGAGTATATCCACTCAGCTTGGGCGGAAGTTTTGTACGTATGATTATTTTTAAATTCAACTGATATTTGTCTATTTCATTTTCTTTTTCCAAAAGAATTTTGCTTGAAATCTGATCGACTTATGTCAGTGGTGCTAAAATTTCAACGAAGTGAAAAATGAGTGCGAAGTGCATTATCAGTGAGAGAGAATAAGGTTCCAAATGGGTTAGTAGTGAAATAGATGTAAGACCAAAAAATCCAAGCATCATGCATTTGGTAATTACTGTCGTATGTCTAGTACCCCCTACATATATCGAAGACATAAACTTGAAAACACTCATTAATATAATAATTATAAGTTGCAAGTAAATAACTAAATATTTTATGGGAGGACAAAAGGCAAGGCCATAACATTTTTGGAGCTAGTAATATTATAATTTTTATGGGTTATATTATTGGTAAGAATCATCAATCATCATCATGCGAAGGCATGCAGCAGCTTTTATATGTAATGGAGCTTTCATATGACCTCAAAAATTCTATGGTCACTTCTCAACTTACAACAACCTTTCCTTATTAGGAAACAACATCCTAAGGTGGAGTCAATTCAACCCATGTGCCAATATATACTTCATATTTTTCACATGTCCCAAAATTATCATACTTTTCATATTATTATTCTTTTTTTATTGTTTCTATTTTGCGAATCCAACTGAGATTATTCTGCTATAAAGCCAAAAACGCTCTAGATATAATTTGCGAGAAAATTGAAGTTTTTTTTTGTTTCATTTGGAATTGTACATAACGAGGAGAAACTGCAATCTCCACTTTCAAATTCTTCCATCCAACGCAATGGGGGATGCATTAGTGTAAGCTGGATCATCCTTATTTTCTATTTTATTTTAATTTATTTTTTATAAAGTAATTTTGTATCTGGATGCATGCATGAATATTCTTAATTTGTGTATTTGATATTAAAATGCAATTTGTGTGATTCCATGTTGGTTTTAGTCCTATATATGTAACAGGGTTTTCATATACTTTGGCTTGTTTGGATTTTTGGAAGTTATATATTAAGGTTTAGGGAGAAAACGGTTTGCCATCTGAACTATATTTATACCAACGTCTTTACACATTGCTTGCTTAATTTTTTATTTATTATCTAAACTTTGCTACATGATTTTTTAACATGATAATCTTTGAACGTTTTTAGCTGAATATTTTCCAAGTGGTTCTTCCATGTGATGGAAACACGGCTAGCTTTAACGGGATTTTGTCCATAATATTCACATGATTGTGGATTATTCCATCATATGAAAAAATCCATAGTAAAGTGTAGAAAATTGTCCAAGTCACATGGCGAAATTTATCAAAACAAGTTTAGTGGACACTTATAGTCACGTGCACATAATTCAGATAACAAAGTATTTTTTCCTTAGAGTTGATATATATTGCTGTCAAGGGAAGTGGACAATCTTTAATTATTATCATTAATTGTGCTTAGCTTAAATACTTCCGAAAAATTTAAGGGCTTAAACTTTTGACATTTAAATAAACGGGTTAAATTTAATACTAAATATATAAATAACGATCCAATATAAATATTTGCAATTTATAATAATATTACTAAGAGATGGCTATCATATATATGCCAATTCATTCAAAATTAATGCAACCATGTCTAGATAAATAATTTTTTGATTTATGGAAATAATATTGTTGGAATTCGTTGAATGACAACCAGATTAATAGCTCCCACAGCGATGCAACTGAGCTTCAGGTACACATACAAATATTTCCTACTCATCTACACACACACACACATACACATATATATATATATATATGCATACATATATATAATTCTATTTCCATTTTCTTGTAATTAACTAAACATAAAACAAGAT
>JACFYI010000737.1:512803-523134 GCA_014898755.1 Handroanthus guayacan
TCTATGAGAAGTAATTAGTGCCCTTTGGCCCTAACAATGTGCAGAGCCAGTGTTTTTATCCCTATCCTTATCCCAACAACCCAACATAAATATTTACATGGTCAAAAGGGTTGATTGTGTCAAAATGCTACATGAGAGCTCCACCATTATTGAACCAAATCCTCCAATTTTTATGCTCTACACATAGTTAATCAAACTTATTAAGTACATTAAAATAGTAGCAAGGCAAAGGGAGTGGAAATTTCGGAGAAAAAATGACAATGGAATCAAATGAAATCAAACAAACAAACAATGAAAATACCAAGAAAAATAGAATTCAAGTGTCCAATACCAAGAAACCCCTCTTCTTCTATGTGAATCTTGCAAAGGTTAGATCTTTTTCTCTCCACTCATATATGAAGGCCCAATTTGAATTGAATGTATTTTATAGGAGAAATTTCTTACTTGTAGTGTTGCATTTTGATGTGTTTGTTTTGACATGTATTTCATCTTCCATTACAGATTATGAATGCACATTAAGTCCTTTTCATTTATAACGAATGCTTTTTTACTGGAATATATGAACATTTGACATGTGCTCGTGAAGTAGAACATAAGTGAAACACCTATTGGAACAGAGAATTAGAATTAGTTAGGATGGAACACTCCTTAATATGAGTGATAATCAGAGGAAAATGAATTGGGAACAACAACCATTTTAAGATTATTTTTGGATAAAATATATATTAATCCCCATATTATTACAAAAGGGAAGGTACCCCCGAGATTTTCAAATTCTAATATAATCCCCGTATTAACACTTAGCATATTCGACAGTTTAAGAATACTCCATGTTAAATAGTAATTTGGACTTTAAGATTGTGCTAATGCCAGACATGGGGCAACGGGGATATTTTAGAATTAGAAAATATGGGAATTATCTCATCCTTTGCAATAATACTAGTACTAAGTAATATATATTTTACCCATTATATTTCCTAACCTTTTAATGGAATTTAATATTTTTCTTAATGATGGGAGATTTATATATGTTGGAAGCTTTTTCCTTAAGAAAGACACTTTTTTGTAGTTCTACATCTTAGATAATTAGTTGTCAAAGATCAAATATGTATAAGAGGGAAGACAAAAAAGATTATTTTGAATTGAATAATGCTTATAATCATATTATCTCACATATTGGTCAAATTTTTTGAAATATGGTTTCTGACAAATCAATTCTATAGCTAGTTCTTGTAGAAAAACATACAAATCACATAACTATAGACCATCTTATTTTGGCTTTGTTTGATACAATTGGATAATAAATGTTATTTTTGTATGCAGTGGTACTTACAACAACATAAAGAGATTGAGCTTTCAGCATTGGGCATGGGTAATAGTCTCAATTGTTGTATTTTGCTCTCTTATTTTTACTAAAATATTCTTCTCATCATTTTCTCCCTTTTGGAATTTCTTATTAACAATTATTAATTTTTTAATTGAAACAATGCTTAATTAGAATTATTTACTGTGATAAATGGTTACGACGGTACAAACAACGACTGAAAAACACAATATGGACATTATGAGACAAAAAAAATAGGGAAAGAAAATTAAAACTTTAGATATGACTTGATACAGTAGTAGCATGTAATAAAAGATAAATAACAAAGTATCCAATATCTAAAATATATTAAAACAAATATGTCTTGAATGCAATTAAAAAAAATAATGATATCATTAAAATCCAGAAATTAAAATAAGTATTAAAGCTTTTATACAATGATTATCTAAAAAATAAGTATTGAATTCTAAATTTTACATAATTATAAAAAAGAAAAAAAAAAGTTTCATCGTGCTCTAAATGTGTTGTGACACTCCCATTGATTGTATTTGATACCATGTCAATTTTTATCGCTTTTTAGTTTTAGAAATAATTTTTTAGAGCCGTACATCATAGATTAGTTACAATTAATTCTTTTCGTAGAGCTATGAAGTGCGTTTACATCTCGCAATTAATTCATGATCTAAAGTAATCAGCATCAACAAAGAATTACCCAAAAAAAGAAAAAGAAAAATCAACAAAATAAGACATAACTTTGGCACATAACAAAAGCTCCCTTAAATTAGCAGTTATCATGCATTTAATTTCAACTTTGCTAGATTTATACCAAAATATTGCATCGTATATATCATAAAATGAATTCCCAAAAGCCCTAAAATTTTAATATTTCTGATTATGTTTAATTAAAATAATTTTTGTTGCTCACTGCAGCTATCACTACAGTTGTAACAATATCTGAGATTCTAAAGAATAACGGATTCGTCAATGAGAAGAGTAAGCAATTTATTTAAATACTTAATGATTGAAGTTGAAATAATTTCAAAGCTCAATGAGTTAGGAAATATTTGAGGTAATATATGCTCTTGTAATAAATTTGACTGCAGGTATTGTGACTTCCAGTATTGGAATGAAAGATCCAGCCAAGGGTCGTATAGTTCACAAAGCTAGAGTGAGTTGATTTATCTATATTTATGCTATATACAAAATAGCAGACTCATTTTTGTATATTTTCATATGATGTTCCTAAAATACTCTTGTTCAATGTCACAATCCTGACTTTTATAAAAGTAACTACCATTATACTCTGAATTACTATTTATATGCAAATTAAAGCATTAGATCCTTCATAGTTGTTTATCTTCTTGTGATGTTCCTAAAATGTCTTTATTTTATATTTGAAGTCACTCACGCTCACAAGTCATAGTCCACTAAACTAACTATATAATGTATGTATATTATAAATATATATATATATATATAAATACAACATATAGAATATTTATAACTCTATTCCTTATGGTGCCCATTAGATTTTACTATCACCTTTTAATATTTATATATTTCAACAAGATTACTGAGGCTGATCTTAATGTTGGTTGTTTTATATTTCTCCAGATTGAAATTGTGCTGGAGAAGTCTGATAAATTTGACTCCCTAATATCTACAACACAACAAACAAAAGCAAATGGGAAGGATGGAAAGAAAGAGTAACACCAAGAAGATGATGTTCTCTTGTAGTACTCGTTCCAATTTTCATATATAAGATCAATTTAGATACGAGGATAGCTTATTTTCAAGGGATAATTACCTCAACACCCTCTAAGGTTTGACATAGTTATTAGAATACTCTTTGAGATTTGGATAATTACCATTACACCCCTTAAGGTTTAGATAGTTACCATTACACCCTTTAAAAATCTTGAACATTATAAATAGACCTTTTAGATAAGAGGGTATAATTGTAATATATGTATAAGTTCAGGGAGTGTAATTGTATTTATGCATTAGTTGAACTGTACAGAAGTGAATGTAATAGTAATTATTTAATCTCAGAGTATTTTGATAATTATGGTAAACCTCATAGATTGTCGAGATAGTTATTCCTATCTTTAAATTGTGTTTTAAAAGCTCCTTCTTAGGAAAGAAAATTGATTGCAATGCTTTCCTAATTAGTCTCATGTTGGGTAACATACGAGGTTCAAAGTTGTATACCTTTGCTTCCTTACACATGTTATCTCTACTAACTTTTGTGCAATCTTGTATCTTATAAGATACAATAATTATACATTGTTGATCAATATTATGAGTGGCGAAAAGTTTCTACAATATTCCATTTATCATCTGTTCATATGCACATTAATTTGTGGAGAATTTAGGACTTTTGTTATTTGCTACTTCTATGGGATAGTTTGTCAAATAATCTATGCAAAGTCTGCATTTTTTTTTTCTTTTTGAAAGAAGTAATTACATTCGATTATACATCAATATCATTATAAGATCAAATATATAATTCAATATAATTCAAATAATTTAAACTACTATTTTAGTTAAAAAAGACTATCATACAATAGACAAATACTTACGTATTGCAGGTGGGACTCGAACTTTGCACCTCCACTATGAAAAAGTGGAGATAGTGTCACTTAATCCAAAGTTTGCTCTTGTAACCTAGCAAATAGAACTATTTTATCTCTTATTAATTAATTAACTATATTAATTAGGTAAAAGTTTTATAAAGCTCAACTTAAGAAAATCAATTTCATAACAATAACTTAAATAATGAAATTAATGTTAATGATAATTCTGACACACAAGAGAGTTCAAAAAGTTATTAAGTCGAAAATAGATAATTTGAAGTATCAGTGATACATGTATCCTCTACTAGATAATATACTCTTATTACAACTTCATTTTGAATGACTATACAATTTAATCTTCGCATTTTGCCTGAATATTTCTTTCATAATTCACAAATCCTAAAATTGTGTTTCCTAACAAACTTCTAGCAAACGTTCTAATATTTTCAATCTCTAATACATTTGTAGACAAAAACTAGAATCAAGATTCACTACAATCTTTCTCAATGGTTTGAAATTTGAAGTTATAACTCATTACTCAAATACTACTACTACTAATAAAAAACATAAACTTATTAGGAATATTGATATATTTTGTTATTATTAAATAAAAGATAGTTAAGATATCATTAAAAATATCACTTTAATAATGAAATTTAAAATAATTATATACAAATAATTAATTAATAGTGTAAATATATAAGCATGTGCATAATAAGTTAACATACGAATTATACGATTGTATATTACAATCAATAATTTTTCAATCTTCACGTGAAGTTACATTAATTAGACTGGGAGTAGGTTAGGTTACAATTATTATCTTTAATTAAGGTTTTATAGGCAAGTGCATACTGCAAAAGTTAAAGGATGATTTCCTCTACGTCCTTGAGATTTGGCATAATGACCAAAACCCTCCCAGAATATAAATTTCCACTACATTCTCTCACTGTGTATGTAGCTGATACATAATTACAATTATATCCCCTGAGTTAACTTGTAATTATAATTACATGCTTTTATTTAAAAATCTACTTGTAATATTTCAAATTTTTCAGAGAATGTAAAATGTTATAATCATAATTATTCACACCTCAAGGTGTGTTTTGTAATTATGCAAAATCTCAATGAGTGTTGAGGTAATTATCCAAAGTTAAATAAGGACCAAGTAATATTGCAGTGACTGATGAAATGTAGATATAAAAGATCATGCTATAAGTTTTTAAGACAACATCCTAATATGAAATTTTCCATTCATCAGCACAATCTTAACATCCTCCGCAAGAAACACCACAGAATAAAAGTAATAGCAACTCAGAAGAGGTTTGCCTTGTACAAAAACAGCAGGAAAATAACTCAAAATACAAGACTTCACATACTTTTGCATCCCTGTAAATCCATATGTACTAAAAACAGAAAGTTTCACAAGGCAAAAACCTCCAAATCAACAACTCGCCTCGTACTTTACAAGAAATCTTACTGAAATCGATCTCAAAATCTGTAAACCAAAACAATCATCAGAAAAAATTGAAAAGA
Organism: Handroanthus guayacan; assembly: GCA_014898755.1. Taxonomy (NCBI): domain Eukaryota; kingdom Viridiplantae; phylum Streptophyta; class Magnoliopsida; order Lamiales; family Bignoniaceae; genus Handroanthus; species Handroanthus guayacan. The sequence goes on from JACFYI010000737.1 coordinate 518,240, forward strand.
ATCACACTGGGCTCAATCATTTTGTGATAGATCCCGAGTACAAGATGGAAGAAGGAAAAAGAACTCGTATATTACTGTACACAACTAATATATTAACTCCATAGACAGCTACATAACATACTCTTATCCTGCTTCCGAAAAGTTGGTATTCTAGCACTGGGCATCTGGAAAACATTAGAAACAGGAAAACTTAAGTCACCGGATATGAAAGACAGAATGTTGTATACATAATTTGTACGCATGGTACAATCCTCCACGACAAAACGAGCAAGTAAATTAACCCTTGTAAAACTAGAACAGAGAATATAACAAATTCAGAAATCTGAACATCTGGAACACTACACAGCTAAACATTATTATAATATCCAAGGAAAAGGTCACACTTCATATCCTGCCAAATAGTAATCAACAGTCAGACAGCGTCTCAAATGTTTACATGCAAATTTGATAAATATTCAGCTATTCAATTCCAATGTTTAAATTCCCACCATTCAGTGTTCTTCTGTTTCTCAATTCCCCTTAAGAAAATATATAAATTTTTTAGCCAAGCCTTCTTTTCTGGAGATGCTGTAGATACAATAGCCGGTGAAAACTAATCCAGAAAAGATTATTTCCAAAAATCTCTTTTGATAATCCATAAATAAAAAAGGTACATAAGAATTAACCACAAAGGTTTTACCTTATTCTATCTACAGAACTTATATACCACACTAAAGCTTCAAATAACCCGACATGAACAAATATATGAAAGGACATTTGATACTCAATGCATAAGCTAGACCACAAGAATCTTCCTTCTTACAACTCTTAATTAGCACTATAAAGGTTCTGCCTATTTTCAAAGAGCACTCTGACACATCAATATGTTAATTAAGTCTTATAATTTATTTTTGCCCAACCAGTGACCAGACAGAGTTAAAGTTTGGCCTTATTATGAAAATGCCTAGTTACACATACAAGAGAGGGGTGTAAGTGCAGTGTGTTGAAAAGAGTAAGAAACCAGTGGGAATTAGATCTCTTTATTTAGGTATGGTATCTAGAGCACACCTCAAAGGAATTGAGTAATGAATACTCATATTAAATCTTCAGTTCTTGTTCCAATGTGAGCTGAATGCAACTCTTGCAGGCGAACAGCTATTTCTCGAATAAATTCAAATCCTTCACTTCCCTTTTCAAGTGAGTTGATTGAACACTCCATAACATTTTGTTCTGCCTCGAGCGCTTCCAATTTTTTGCTCATAACAGAAAGCTCATGTCCAAATGCATCCAACTTGGCATCCAGACTGGCACGTCGGATAGACCCAAATTTACCATATGCTTCACTTTCACTTTGAGAGTCCTCATGTCCAGGTAAATCTTGAGGAGTTTCTGTGTGTAAAAGGGTATCTCTTTGTAAGTGATCCTTTTCTGTTCCACCGTTTTCTTGAGAAGCCCTCATGTGATCCAGCTGGTCAGCACTTGCTTCAAGTACTTCCTCTGTTGAAAAAGCAGCATCCCTCATGCCAGGGTAGCCTTCATGTTTAGTAATTATAACTAGTTTTTCTTCCAGTATTTTCAGACATCGTAAAATATGATGTTTTTCATCTTCAAACTGAGCCAAGGAGATCTTTCCAGTATTGATGTTCCCACCCAATACCTTGGGTGCTTCATCAGTTCTGTTGACAACATCATGTTTGTCATAATCTGAATTGCTAACTGCAGTCATATTACTTTCTCGATAATTTGCCTCTAGTTTCTCCACCTTTACTTCACCTGCATCAGATTCAGGCCTTGGTGTTGGTGTGACAAAGGCATCCGACAAAGATACATCGCCATATTGATTCCTGTACAATTCAAGCTCATACTCCAAATCTTGGATCTGTTTCTCCCTCTCGGTGAGCAGGTCATTAGCTTTCTGCAATGCTTCACCATCATACTCGGATTGTTCTTCCATCATTCTTATGGACTGTAGTGCCTCCATATGGAGGGCCGCTTTCTCTTCTTGTAATCTAGTAATCATGGCCATTGCTTGATTAGCTGCAATTGCAGAAGCATTTCTCTCTTCCTCTAATTCTTTGTACAAAGTACCTATTATTTTCTTATCATGCTCAACCTGTCTTTTTAATCGATCGGCTACACTTTCACCTTCAATTTCACTGATAGTGCTTCCATCAAGAGATAAACTGGATTCATTTCTCTCAAGTGAGATCCTCCTTGGAATTATTTGATCCATGGCTTTGAAATCTTCGCTATTTGCAGACACCCTAGGGCTCATATCTCGAGGAGCTGATAATTGTGATAGCAAGAGCTTCACATCTTCACTAGCTTTAATAGAATCGGTCATAGACCTTTGTTGTTCTAAGAATCTCCCAGACAACTGTCTACCCCTAGTGCCCAGAGCTAGTTTATAAGCATCACCAAGATCCAAAGATTCAGCCGTTTGTGAACTAGTATCAGTTTTAGTAGGTTTCACATCAACTTTAATTTCATTTTCTGGACTGGATTCATTTCCAACCCTAGAAGTTTCTCCACATTCCAGAGTAACGTCTTTCCATAACTCAGCTGTGCCTGCGGAGTCGCTTTCCAGGTTAGAAGCTACTCCACATTCAACATGAACTTCTTTCTCCAACTCATTGATGCTTGTAGCATCTAAAATAAAAAAAAAACAAAGAAGCAGATAAGGGAAAATGTAAAAACTCAGAGTGTTCAGACTCAAAAGGACCAGAAAGAAAGTGTCAGATAATTTTCCCTAATCACTTTCCTTTATTCAAAAGAAATTTGTTTAAAGAAAATCAAATAGATCGCCTACAAATGCAGGTCAACTTATATGTGGGAGATGTTACAGTTGGCTTTATGCAGTCTTAAAACATCCACATAAATATTGGATGATACATATGATTATGAATTAATTACAAGAAGAATATGTTGAAAAGCGAATGGCATACATCACATATACTGTTCTGTTTTCTTCATATTTACTGATTATGAAGCTTGATTGGAAATGTAGAATCACTTGCCATTTGCCAAGGTTCCCATGAAAACATGAATGCATTTCAGAACAACATCTCTTTTGACAGCACCTAACTGTATCTGGTGCTCGAAAACACATATATGTGTGCATGCATGCACAGAAAAAATGTCCAATGTATGTTTAAAGGTGCAGTGAGACATGCAACATGCTTTTGACTTACTTGGTTCTTGTGTTTCATCATAACGGCCCCCATTAGTATTGGGAGAATGAAGTGCCTTGGGAAAAGGTATGAGCTCAGATGGTTCACTAACATCATTCTTATGGTCGGCTTGCTGCCAGTTAAGTTCCTCTAACCCATACCCAAGGGGTGCCTCCGTTTCTACACTGTGATGGGTATTGGTCGGATCCCTTGACTCAGGAAGCGATTTGACTGGAGAAGCTGGATGTATCAACTTCTCTGAAGCTGGACAGTCAGCAATATTAATAATTTGAGGTTCCAAGGATACATACTTAGCTGCTGAATCTGGGGCCAAGGTCTCCATTTCACGAATAAGTGCACTAGCACTTTCATTATCTGAAAATGGACCTTCTGATTCAGTATCAGAATTAACCTTGATCTTTGTATATGCTACATGTGGCAACCGGTCAGTATCCTTGTTCCGCATTTGACCTAATAAAGATGATCCATCTGTGATCTCCTGCACCTCATCCCCATTATATTTAGCAGCAACAGATGATAGTGCATCATGGTCAGCTTCCTCAGAGAGATCAATTGATCTGCTCGAAAACAACTTCTGGATACGAGTTCTAGAAATCCAATGCTCATTGCAGCAAAGACATTTTCTTGTGCCAGAAGAACCAATGTTAACTTCATCAGATGACGCACCTTGAGCAAGGTCATAGTAAGGCTCAGCCCCCAGTTTGCCAACTAGTAATCTGTATGTTTCAGCATTTGACTTGTTTATTGTGGCAAATGAGAAAAAGCAATTTTCACAAGTTCCATGAACATCAACAAGGTTATTGTGAAGTTGACAAAGAACTAAAGATGAGATCTTTAACTTGTGATTGTGGCAGATCAAATCCCAGTAAAAGCCAGTTCTCTCATTTCCGAGGACATGATCCAGTCTCGAGCATAGCAAACATGGAATTTGTAATTGGCAATAGCAGGCAAACCTTGTAACCAAGTAGGAGAAACTAGCATCAACAAAAATCATAAACATCAGCATCCATTCAAGAACTGCTGAAACTATAGCTGAGGTAACACTGAGAGAAGCTCTCCGGCCAGATTCACTAGCAGGAATCTGCCTTAAATCCATTTGGCTGAAACTCCAGAGCCAGAGGTTGAACACTTCAATAAAACAGGGACCCAATGTTAACTTCTCAAAGCTTTATCGAGCACTGTAACAACAGAGGAAAAAATCGTGTTGGAAAAATTCAGATTACCATATATATCCGCAGCATAGCACACGCAAGATGGCTAGAATCTGGATTAATTGCAGGACATCTTTTATGTGTAAAACAGCAAATTTGCACATATGAATTATGATTCAACTCCCACTATGATTAAAATAGCGGAAAACAATACAATTCTCTCCAGACTCCATCCTAATAGGCATTTATTACATTGTGAGGAAATTGGCCAACAAACATTTCATTATTGCACAGTAAGAAAGTAAGAAAAGAAAAACCAAAAAACATAGTTAACCATATGAAAAAAGGTCATGCTATCACATAATTTTTGACATTCAAATTAACGATAATCATACACATATTTCTTCTTTTAATTGTAAACACACATAAATTATGCATAAGCCATTCATATCCAACAAGGACTAGAACTTCCTAACAATGAAATGAGAAAAAGGATTAAAAACAAAAAAGGCAGCATAATCAAACCTGATCGCCAAGAAAAGCAGCACCTTCACCAAACATGGAACACTGACAA
>JACFYI010000737.1:552021-562872 GCA_014898755.1 Handroanthus guayacan
ATGACTTCCAGCTCAAAACCTCAAGACTTTGATCTCAAAATATTTGATATCATGGTAATTTATTATTTCTTCAATTTACTTTGAAAAGGATGCCGCCCTATTATGTTAAATCAGACCCTTAAATCACTTTTTGATAAAAATCCTTGAACTTAGCTAGTCTTCATATGCAAATATGTTTTACGCAAATTGTAAGCCTTCTCAATCAAATTCAGATACTCCATTTCACGTTATTTTCTTATCTCGTAATATTTTTTTGATATACACGAAATTTGAATGAACGATTATATATTTTAATATCATTTGTTTTTCCTCTAGATTTCAAAATCAATTGTTTTATAGTAATAATTTCTACTCTATCTTCTTTAACTCATCATGTGGACACTTTGTCCACCCTTCAGAATTCGAAAAAGAGAAGGGTTAAATTCACTTTGCCCCTTGTATTATTGGGGGTAGAATCAAAAACCCCTCGATACTATGTAAACCTTCAAATACCTCCTTGAACTCTTCCTAAAGAATGACTAATGCCCATTTTGCCCCCTATTGGTATATGTGTGTGTATATATATATGTTGCATAATTTTATTTTATTGCACAAAATAATAAAGAAACGAAAGTCTGCCTGGAAATCATAATAAGAAATTTTGGATAGATCAATTTTATAAATCAACATTAACAACTATTATATTTAAAATTTCATTTGGGAATAAAAGTTCCCATGAATTTGAAATTCTAAAAATATCCTCAACCCCTTTGAAATAGAAAATGATTTTTAAATTAATAAGTCATAATATGATTTATATAATTGACTTAGAATGCATAAAGGCTATATTAGTTCAATCAGTTAGTATATTCAATATTAAATCTTAAAAATTGAGGTTTTTTCGATTAATCTTAGTATGTATTAAAAATTTTGAAAAATGTTAACGTATAGAAATATGTGAAAAAAAATTATTTGAATAGTTTATGACCATATACATATATTAAAGGAAAAAAAAAGAAAAATAAATAATAGAATGGTCAAATGCATTAATTATTGCCAAAGCAACACATTAGGATAGATTACCAATAAATAAAAAGACACATTATAATAGATTCAAATAATCCCATTTGCCAATCTTTTTCCCCTTTTTTTGTCTTCATTATTTTGTGCAATAAAATGAAATTACGTAATATAGACAGAAACAGGGGCAAAATCGGCATAAACAATTTTTTGGAAGGAGGTCAGGGGAGTGTTTGAAGATTTGTATAGTATAGGAGGATTTTTGATTATATTCTTATAGTACAAGGGGCAAAGTGAATTTAACCAGGAGAGAGTTACTTTGTCCATTTTTTATTGATTTTGGGCCTACCGTAGAGCCAAAATTGCATTCACCCAAAAAAAAAAAAGGGAAAAAAAAGAGAGTAATAATTGACAACACTAATAATTGTGGGTACGTAGCAATTCGCTGTCTTGCAATAATCAAGAATAAGACGTTGTTGTCCGAATGAGTACTTTTTGAAACATTTATCTCTTTCGACTTTGTCTGCCTAAATTTCTTCTTCTTCTTTCTAAGCTATCCATTCCAATATCTGAGAGATGGCTTATGCTGCTCTTGTTTCACTTTCACAAACCATTGATAAATTACTACAAGATCACGATCGATATCCGATTTCTGCCTATGAAAACCAACAAGTTATATCCATCCAAGAGCGTATTATCTTCTTGCAAGCTTTTCTTGAAAATTTTCCTGCCAAAGGTAACGGTTTGGAAGGACGAATCAGGGACGCAGCATATGAAGCAGAGGATATCATTGAATATTTCATGTGGGAACAGGTTGATCATAGGCGAAATTCTTTCATGTGGAAAGTACAGATTGATCAGAGGCAAAATTCTACCTTGACGTTAACCTTGGAACCCGGAAGTAGTGAAGTTTCAGATCTAACTGGTATGTGCTTCGATTCTAAAAATTTGAAAGAAGTGATAGAGGAAATTGAATCTATTGCGAGAGAGGTGATGGATATCAAGAATAGCACCAGATCAACTGATGACGATTCTTGTGTTGCCACTGGTTCTTCATTGTCATCTTCATCAAGGCTTATAAAGGGTCCTATTGTTGGTTTTGAAGATGATTTGATGGAAATAAAGGGTCGTCTTTGTGGGGAATCATACCAACTCCAAGTCATCCCAATCTTTGGAATGGGAGGCATAGGTAAAACGACTCTTGCTAAAAATGCTTATGATGATCAATTAATTGTGGAGCACTTTCACATTCGTGCTTGGGTCACAGTATCACAAGATTATAGTGTACCACAAATTCTTTCAAGCCTTGCAGTTTCTATTGGAAAAGAACGTTTTAAAGAAAGCGACGAATCAGACATGACTGAACAAGTATACAGAAGTTTAAAGGGCAGAAGGTATCTTATTGTGATGGATGATATGTGGAGTACAAAGGCTTGGAACGATGTGAGAAGAATATTTCCTGATGATCATAATGGTAGTCGGATCTTATTAACCACAAGGTTGTGGGATGTGGCTGCCTATCCGAGCTCTTCTAGCCCTATTCATGAGATGCGTTTCATGGATGCAGATCAGAGTTGGAATTTGCTTCAAAAAAAAGTGTTTGGACAAGGAAATTGTCCTTGTGAATTGGAGGAAATTGGAAAAATAATCGCAAGAAGTTGCAGAGGACTCCCTCTAGCAATTATCGTGACGGCGGGACTTCTTTCCACTCTGAGTCCAACTCCAGATTCCTGGGAGTACATCGCAAGGAATGTAAATGAAATTGTTAATACAAAGGATGAGCAATTTGCAAATACAGTACTATCTCTGAGTTACAACCACTTGCCTCATCATTTGAGACCGTGTTTCCTATACATGGGAAATTTTCCAGAAGATTATGAGATCCGTGCCTCTGTACTCATAAAACTATGGGTAGCGGAGGGGTTTCTGAAACTACCAAATGGATGCAAGAGCTTTGAAGAAGTGGCAGAAGAATATTTAGAGGATCTTGTCAAGAGAAGTCTTGTTTTTGTCATGAAGAGGAAGAGTAACGGCAAGATCAAAAGTTGCAATGTCCATGATCTGGTGAGGGATTTGTGCTTGCGAAAAGCTCAGCAAGAGAAGTTTCTTCTATATGTAGATAGCAAGGATGTTCCAAAAAGCTTGAGAAATCAGCGCCGCATAAGTTTTGTAGAATTGCATCAATCTCTTCTTGATAAAATTTGTGTCCCAACGATCCGCAGCATTATATGCTTCTCGGGGCAGTGGCGTACAATTGAATCATTACTAATCCTTTCGAAAAATATGAGATTGCTGAGGGTATCTCAAATTGCGTGTGACGAACCTACCTGGTCCCGCGCCTTTGCCGACGCCTTCGCCAAGAACGTATGTGAGTTATTTCATTTGAGGTACCTTTCTGTAAAATTTGCTATCGAGATCCCTCCAGCCATAGCAAAACTCGAGAATCTTCAAACTTTAATCATTGATTCGAGAAAAGCACGACTTAAACCGATGAAACGCCGACCATTGGTTTTTTTTCCTTTGGAAATATGGGTGATGCCACAGTTAAGACATCTTGTTTCATTTGGTTACTATGGCTTACCTGATCCGCCAAAAGGAGAAACTATGCTTGGTCTAAAAAACCTGCAAACACTTTCGGTGGCAAATTTTGTGTGTAGTAAGAGGACTGTGGAAATGATTCCGAATCTGAAGGAATTGGGAATCACTTTTTTAAGCAGCTTTGATGCACAACGGGCAGTCATTTACTTAAGAAGGAGGTATTATCAAAACTATGACTACCGCCTCGAAAATCTTGTACACCTGCAGCATCTCGAAAAACTAAAATTACGTGTGGATGGACCTTATTCAGAAGATTTCTCTCAGCAGCATCCCAAAAAACGAAAATTACGAGGGCATGGATATTCTCCTTTTCGTGGAAGAAAACTTAATCCAAAATTACAAGGGCATGGATATTCTCCTTTTCGTGGAAAACTTAATCCTGTTTTTCCCAGGACGCTGAAAGAGCTAACCTTGTTTCGCTGGGGGGGCCTTCCTTGGGAAGATATTGGGATTGTTATCGGTTCGTTGCCTAATCTTGAAGTGCTTAAACTAAAAAATCTTCCTACCAAGTGTGGCGACAAATGGGAAACGCATGAAGGGAAATTTCTGTCGCTGAAATTTCTGCTAATGAAAGGAGGACATCTCTGCCACTGGATAACTGAAAGTAGCCACTTCCCGAGGCTCGAGACCCTGGTGCTTCATCATTGTTATTATCTAAATGAGATTCCAGATTGCATCGGAGAAATCTCAACCCTTGAACTGATTGAGATTTATGGTTGGAACCAATCTCTTTGGGATTCGGCCAGAAGGATTCAAGAGGAACAGCAGAGTTGGGGAAATGATGCCCTGCAAGTTCGTTTGAGGTGATGATATATGTTGAGTGAAATGATGCTCTTTGGTCTGATTTACTTTCTTTATAATTATTATTGAGAATGCATGATTAAGTTTGTATCAATTTTTTTCATTCATCATATTGTATTCCATAAACGTGTTTGGTGTATTATTTCCCAATGAAGATAGTTAATGTAATTTTCAAAATATGTCATGATTATTATTTTTTGTTAAACAGAAAGGCAAGTCATGTTAACATATAATTTGTTATGTCCTTTTTTCCTTTACTCTTTATGATTATACATAATATTATTAAGTTGTTTGCTTACCGCATTTTTAGGACGTTTTGCACTTTGCCCCATATAAAAATCAGTTTCAACATTTACTCCGCACAATTTATGTAATGTAATTGTGCCTCCTGAAATTAGATTAGGTAAAGCACTTACCCCCAATATCAACTTTCCTTTCGATTTGTTGTTGGGATTCAATGATGAACGTTTTATGTTGCATCTTTTAAGGGTGTTTTTGTCATTTATCAATCGATTAATTCAGCTTAAAAACCACGATCTGTGACGCACGTAATCAAATTCTGGTGGCAAAGCACAAAAACTCCGTATATTTATTACTAGTATTTGAGAACATATAGTGGTGAAATTAGAAGAGATGACAGAAGGCGTAACGAATTCGAGGTTGGGCAAGGCTGGGGACATTGCTACGGTTGCAAAGTGAAGCATGGTAGAATTTTCCTCCATTTCACTTGATTTTTTAGGTGAAAGTACTTGTTTTGCTTTTTGATTGGTATGTTTTATATATTTGTGTTCTTAATTGCTATGTTTTATATATTTGTGTTCTTAATTGTTATATTTTGGAGGAATTTGTGAATCATACTACTTTCATTCTTTTTCTTTTAAGGTGCTAGGAAGATATACATATGTTGCACGTGGCTTTATTATTTTTATTTTGAGAGTTCTTATTTATTTCACTCAAAATAATTCAATTAATTTTATGGTGAGTATTTCATTCATAGATTATAAAATTTTTAAAAGAAAGAAAAAAAATGAAAGGAAATTAATTACAAAATTTCTAAATATTAATTGCATTTATTTTCTATAAAATATACATTGAAAGACAAAATTAAATTAAATGTTTACTTTAAAATGAATTAAAAAGATATATTGAAAACATTTATTGAATATTTAATTAAAATGCAAATGTGAGAGACATATAATTTAAAGATCAATTAAATATTTATGTATTTTATAATTTTCGAACATGTGAAGAAAGCAATGAAGCTACCAGGAAACTTGTTGTAGTCTTATAGAGAGTATTTGGCACTACTCTTGCTTTAGAACGAAGTGAGAAATTGAAAGGTGAATAGTAAAAGTCCAAAAACGATAAAATGTTGATCATGTGTGTGTGTAATAACAAGTCATTTTCAACGACTTTGATGTATTAAATTCCCATCTTCCCCCTAAAGTATATTAACACTCTCTATCAAATAAGAATAAATTAATACAACATTTTTGTCAGGGAGAAATTAAAGCAGAATTTCAAAGCAACTTATGAAGTGCTTTGAAATTATAGTATATGTTATCCCTCTTAATGGTGAAAATCACTTTACCATAACACTCTCCGAAGCGTTTTTCAATAGGCAGAAAAAGCAATATTGCCAAACACCTTCATAGTCTTACAAAAGGCATTACAATTTTGAATGTTGAAGGAGTGTTGAAAAATGGTGCCAAGAAATGATTTTTAACAAGTAAAACAAGGAACAATTTTATTGATCAAAGTTTATAACAAAAAGATACAATAATATGTGTTTAATTCACACACACTAACAATGCACTCTCTCACACTCCAATTAGCTACAATATTATATTGGCTAATTTTGTTGCTGTTCTCTCTATTTTTTCTTCCTTACTTCACGCCTTCCACTCACGGCACACACTCTCACTCTCTCTTTGCTCTCACTTACTTCACCACATTGCTTGCTCTGTCCACTCACCTGCATCAAGCAATCCCACTTTGCCTATTTATAATAGTTTAAGTCAGTGGCAACGGCAAGGACCTGTCCTCATGTCGGCGCCGAAGGAATCTTCTGCAAAGTTGGTGAATTGTTCAAGTTGTGGCTTGGAAATTTCTTTGTTTCTTCCTCCTCCTCTGTTCAGCCTATGATAGCTCTAGAATTTTCTTTTTTTTTTTCCATTCTTCTCAGTTGCTTGAAGAATTTTCTAGAAAAAAGGAGAGAGTTCTTGATTTTATTAATACTCCCCCTCAAGAATTACTCTCTCTTAATATGGGTTTTGCAGTCATTCCAAGCCTTTGTTGAAGTTCTTCAAATTTGACGCCGTTTAGTCCCTTGGTCAACATATCCACAACCTATTCTTCGGTTTTGACGTGCTTGATATCAATTTTCCCTCACAATACCTTTTGTTGGAGGAAATGATAGTGTACTTCAATGTGTTTTGTTCTTGCATGAAACACTGGATTCTCTGCCAGGCATATCGCTGATTGGTTGTCACAATATAGTTGTGCGGAGCCACTATTCGATTGCCCAAGGTTTTTCATTAGCTATTGTAACCATGTGCTTTCTTGGGCTGCTGTAGCTGCTGCTCGGTACTCTACTTCAGTACTTGACAATGACACGGTGGATTGTCTTTTGCTGCACCAAGAAACCGGTCCCGATCCAATATTAAAGACATAACCTGTTGTTGACCTCCTCGTATCGTGATCACCGGCATAGTCAGCATCGCAATATCCAACTATTTCACATTTTTCTCCTTTCTTATACAATATGCCATAATCAAGCGTGTCCTTCACGTAGCGCAATATTCTTCTCACGGCTTCTAAGTGAGGCTTTTTTGGATTTTGCATGAATTGGCTCACCATTCCCACTGCAAATGATGAATCTGGTCGTGTTAAGGTAAGATAGATTAGACTCCCAATTATTTGCCTGTACATCGTGGCATCCTCTAATTTTTTTCCTTCAACGGAACACATCCGTGCGTTCACTTCGATTGGCGTCGAGATCGGTTTGCACTCTGCCATCCTATATTTTCCAAGTAGCCCTTTCGCATGCTTTCGCTAACATAAGAATATTCCTTGTTCAACTGTTTCTACTTCAAGTCCAAGAAAATGCTTTAACTCCCCAAGTGCTTTCATATGAAAGCGCACTGATAAGTTGGCTTGTATCTGATGTATCTCTTTCTCGTCATCTCCTGTTATGATAAGATCATCCACATTCGATTGCCAACTTACCATTCTAAGTCTTAACGAATAAACTTGAATTTGCCGGTGCCATGAGATAACTGCTTTGAGTGAGGAACTTCACGATTTTTCCATACCATGCTCTTGGTGCTTGCTTTAATCCATTCTTTAACTTGCACACGTAGTTTGGATGCTTGTCATTCTCAAAACCTTGAGGCTGCTCTATGTATATTTCTCTGTCCAGCTCTCCTTGCAAGAACGTGTTTTTCACATCCATCTGCCATAGCCTCCATTGTTTGCTTGCTGCTAAGGCTAATAGAACACGTACCGTTGTAATCTTTGCCACTGGACTGAATGTTTCTTTAGAATCCATGCCATATTTTTGCGAAAATCCACCAGCCACCAACCGTGCTTTGTACCTCTCAACCGAGCCATCTGGTTTGTGCTTTATTTTGTAAACCCATTTGCATGATATTGGCTTTATATCATAGGGCCTGGGCACTAAATCCCAAGTTTCATTTTGCTTTAGTGCATCCATCTCTTCTTCCATAGCTTTCTTCCAACCTTCACTTAATGCTGCTTCTTCATATGATAGAGATTCTTTTATCTTATTATCTTTTACTAGGATTTGCCTTTCGCTAGCTTGTAGACCTTTTGAGTTGTGGTAGACTCTCCTGAGGTTCTTCTTGTGACTCCTCTGGTTAGCTCAGCTGTTTTTCTTCAATAGTTTGTCGTACTTCCATTTTCCAAGAGGACTTGTCTTTTTCGACTTGAGTGGTGTCCTCACTTGCCTTGGTTGGTGAATGCCCAGTATCTTCATCTCTTTCAATATTTCTCCTTAATTTTTCTTCAATTTCTTTTGATTACCATCGATTGACTCGTCCACCATGACGATGCTTCATCAAATACCACATTTCGAGAAGTGTAACATTTTCCTGTTGTTGAATCACAACATTTCCAACCTTTTCTTTCATTGTCATAGCCCATGAATATACACCGGAGTGCTTTCTTATCAACCTTACTCCATAGGTTATCCGAAATAAACACATAGCATACACATTCGAATACACGAAAGTGACTTACCGTGGGCTTGACCTTCCATACCTTCTCGAAGGGTGAGACAAATCCAAGTGTAGCTTGAGGGAGCCTGTTGATCACGTGTTGCAGTATTTATACATTTTGCTCAGAATCTTGGTGGCACATTCTTTGCATGGAACATGCTCTTGCATGTTTCTGCATGATGTCTATTCTTGCGCTCTGCTACTCCATTATGTTGTGGTGTATTCGGGTAAGTCATCTGCCTACGTATTTTGCGCTCTCTTAAATTTCTTGTAAACTCATGTGAGGTATACTCACCTCCGTTATCTATCCGTAGGCATTTTATTCTATAACCAAGTTTTTCCTCTGTCTCTTCTCTAAATTTCTTAAACTTGTTTAGTGCTTCTGATTTTTCTTTCATAAAATACACCCATACATACCTTGAGAAGTCGTCAGTGAAAGTGATCATGTACCGAAAGCCACTTATAGATGGTTGTTTTACTGGGCCAAATACATCTGAGTGAATCAGCTCCAGGGGTTCCCTTGCCCTAAAATCTGACTCCTTATAGGGTAATTGGTGTGCCTTCTCGTACTGACAGCCTGCACACACAATATTATCTCGAACATTCAAATGAGAAAGTCCCTTCAGCATAGATTTTCTCATCATCACTTTTAACTTGAAATAACTTACATGCCCCAACCTTACATGCCATAAATTCGCTGTTTCATTATTTCTAGTTTTATCAACGTAAGCTTCATGCGTGGACATAACATAGACGGATTCTACTTTCCGTCCTTCAATTAGGGGCGTGCTTCGTAACTTAAGATTTGAATATACTTTTACATCATTTGGTCCAAAAACTACATAATTTTCTGATGACGTTAGTTGGGATACTGATAATAAATTCTTTTTCATACCTGGCACATGATACACGTTCTATAGGTGTACTTGTTGTTGACTGTGCCGGGGAACTATCACAGTCTTGCCAATATGGGTGATTGTCAACTTGCAATTACTGGCTATAATAATGACTCGCCCTCCATCATATTTAGACATACTTACTAATTTTTCTCTGTCTCCCGTCATGTGATTGGAGCACCCAGCGTTCACGATCTAATTATCATTATAGTTGATCGTGTTTTCTTCTGTTGTGACGAGAGTAGACTCCTTTTCCATGCAGGATAGTGCCACCCCCGCAGTCGATTCTGCTTTTGATGTGTCAATAGCAAATGATGCTTGGAAATCCCAATCTTCTTCGCTGTCATGTCGAGGGTGTGCTGACATTGCAATATTTCCTTCTTCTTGTTTGTATCGACAATCTCATGCATAGTGATTTTTTCCTCTGCAAATATAGCACGGATTATTTTTGTGACGGAATGTCTTTTCCCTTGATCTGTCTTCACTGTGAAAGCCTCCCTCTTCCTGTCGACTTCTTTCTTCTGGCCTCTTCTGGCACTTTGCTTGGCCTCCCTTAAATCTTTCCTTATTTGGTCTTGCAATCTTTTGATCCCCATTACTATTTCTTCTTCCACTGAAGAGAGCCTTCTCCTCTTCATTGATCGAGACTTTAGACATTTGTTTATCTAAAGCCTCCTGATTTGCTAATATATTTTCTAATTCATTTAAGGTAGGTTCCTGGGACCATCCCCGAGTTGCTGTGACTAAGCCGAGAAACTCGGGACGTAATCCATGAATTATAATTCTTCTCATCCGAGTCTCAGTAATTGGATTTTGGGGATCTAATTTAGAAATCCCCTGGCATAAGGATTTAACTTTGGTGAAATATTCACTCACCGATAAATCTCATTGCGAGATCGACATTAATTTATTCTCCAACTGCTGCAGCTTGGCATCGTCGGTTCGAGCAAATATGCTAGAGAGAATGTCCCAAACTTCCTTCGGCGTCTTCGCATCCTTGATGCGATGGAGTAAATCAACCTCCACAGCAATAGAGAGAGCGTACATAGCTTTTTCCAACTTGAACCTTCCATCATTTTAGTTCTTCTTCTTCAAGTAGAGGTTGGGTTTCGCCTCCTCCAACTATACTCCATAGGTCTTGTCCGAACAGGTAAAATTGCATACGAATACTCCAGGTGTTATAATTATTCTTAATAAGTTTCTCGATTTCACTCACCAATGTTGTCAACTCAGCCATTGTGATTTGGTAAGCATAGACCAAATAAACTCGATCCCTGATCGATTTACTTCACAGTCCCTGACTGCGAATCGGCAACACC